>JBCJKH010009749.1:0-20912 GCA_039877255.1 Loriculus beryllinus | reverse complement strand
TTAACTCCCTCCCCCCCCCGACTTTCTCTAATACACAGTAAAAGTGGCAAGCTAACCCCTGACTTGCTTAGACATCTTCTAATTTTTCCTATTCCTTGGTTTTTGAGAAAATAATGGAAATAAAGAGAATCACCTTCCAATTGTATTTCTTAAATAATTTTAAATTCTTTTGTCATTTCATGGCAATAACATGGTTTGGTTTTAATGTTTCAGTGTTTGTTAACATTACTCTTTTTCCTTTTGAAGAGTCAAATAAAAATCTGTCTACATGGACTCAAGACAGTTGAACAATTTGTATTTATTTGACAGACTAGCTACCTGGTTTTGCTTGTGCAAACACAGTACCACAGCAATGGTGGTAAAAAACTCACCAAATGAGAAAACTTCTTATTTCTGGCAGAACAATTTCCACAGCAATTCCTTTGAAACCTCAGAATTATTATTTTTTATTAGTATTTCAAAACATGTATTTCATGAGACCTAATACCATACCTCAAGGATGCATTACTGCCAAGTATTTTGGCATATTTATTTTTGTAGCATGCTCTAGCTGCATGAAAACCCTGCACTTCTATACATCTTATGTAATAGGTGAAAACTCATGTACCATAAGTGATTACTCTAAATTATTATTACATTTAAAAGCATTGAGTAATTTAAAACATGAATTAAAAAAATATTTTTGATTTTAGGGCTGAGGAGAAACATTATGATCTAGCCATATGCCCTATCTAAGCAATGAGAACTACCTCAGCTAAGAATTCCTCTTCGAACTCCTTTGTTTGGTGGTTTAGAAATGCATCCAGTCTTGACTTTGAAAACTATTCTGCAGAGAAAGTTCCTTCAAAGCTTAGTCACAAAACATACTAAGCAGTTTTTTATTTAAGTATGCAACTGAATTCAAGATATTCAGATAAAAGAAAAGTAACTCTTTAGTCTCTCATTGTGCTTAGGAGTTTTGCAGTTCCATCATAGTCTTGTTTGATGGAGATTGCTGAATGTTAAGAGTGAATTACACTTCAAATGAAAAAAAAATCCAAAACTGATCAGCAAGAATAAAGAATGAATCAATCTTGATTTAAAGGTTATCTTAACCTCCTCAGAAACTGAGTGAGAGCTAAGCAAAGGAAACCATGTAGCAATGCATCATATATACAAAACCAATTGATAAATAGAAAGAAATTTAACAATAGCATTCTGCAAGATCACCTTCTTCCCTTCACACTTTTTCCTCCCACTTACAATCTGCAGGCACTATACATTTTTTCTTTGCTATTTCCTTATGTTAATATACTCTCACCTAATTTTACACTTTGACCATGTAAGCCTCAAAGGGATTGAATTTATGTTGCAAATTTATAGTTGCTCAATGACTAACCTCATTTATAGAATCACAGAATAGTTTGGGTTACAAGGGACCTTCAGAGGTCATCTAATCCAACCCCCATACAATGAGCAGGGACATCTTGAACTAGACCAGGTTGCCCAGAACCACATCCAGCCTGGCAAAAGCCTGCAGTTCCGTCACTGCCGATACAAACATATCTGCACTGATGTTTCTATTCAAGCAATGTCCCTGCAGAAAACCTGTTCCCAGCACATACAGCTAGTGACAGCAAAAAATAACCTACCATAAATTTTAAATTACCACTGCACCACAAGCGCAGCTGTAAGATAGGGAAAGGCATCAGTATTTGAGTATTTTACTATAAAATAACATAACCAAATTCTAAAATCATTAGCCAGTAATTGAAACCCAGTTTATCTCCTACAAGTGAATATGAAACACGTTTCTCAGATCATTTTTTTTCTCATTCATGGATGAGAAGTGCAGTAAATTGATCTTAAAATGCTTTTGGACAGCTCTATCCACTTGAATAGATTCTGAAACTAACCTCTTAATTTGGCAAATGAGATGGCTGCTGAGTGAACTACATCCACTGTTCTTTTAGCTCATTAGGATCCAGCATGGGGAGCAGAAACATTCAGCAGACCCAGCATTCACAAAGGAGGTGCCAAAGGAGGCTTTCCTGCCAAGTGGGAAATCTTGCACAAGGCTATGCAAATGCATTTGGAGTTCCTGACTTATCTGGCACCCTTAGGAAGAGCACTAAGGACTGCTGCCAGTGGGATGTGCAAATAAGCAAGACAGTTAACATGGCACTTGACACATGGGAGACCCAGATGTGCTGCTTGCGTAAGAAGACAACGCTCAAATGGTGATAACTTGCTACAAGACATAAGCCCTGCCCCTGCTGTCACTTGCAGTGCTGTGGCAACCTCTCTGCACCGTGAGTGTAACCTCCCTGCTGGAAGGTTTGCTCTGTTGCAGTTGCTGCAGCAGCAGGTAAAGCCCTCCAAGAAGAGGCAAATGTGTTGTATGGCATGAGAGGTGGCAAACAGGTGATTGATGTTAAAATGTAAAAGCTTACACAACTGACAGGGAAGGTGCAACTGAGGCAAGACAAAGTGGGAAGAAGGCACGCACTCCTGAGGGTGGGAATTGGTAGCTTGGGACTTAGGGCAGCAGGGGTACAGTGCCCAGGCAGCACAGGGGAAGAACAAGTTCCCTCAGGTGAAGTATCCAGGCTGGACACCATATCAGAGTGCTAACAAGAGAAGGTGGTGAGTGACAGCGAAAGGTTGGTGACTCTCTTCCAGCAGACCCATCAGCTCAGGAGGTTTCTTGCCTGCATGGACCTCCCATTTGTGCTGTTGCCAAAAGACTGGGATCACCTAATGTTCTGACTTTTTCATGTTTATTCATGCATGCACCAATGACTCAGTGATGTAAAACCATTTCAGTTCAAAAGTGAATGCAGTGCTTCTGGTGGACAGGAGTCTTGGCAGTGTATCTCTCGAATCCTTTAGCAATGGGAAAAAAAAGCCTGGATAGCAGCAGATGTATCCAGTAAACCACACATGGCTGCATATTTGTTAGCACTAGCTAAGCTTCCACTATTTCACTTGTGGGAACCAATCTGATGAGGAAAGACAATTTAGAGAACAGGTATACCTAGCAAAGAAGGGGAATAACATCTTCGTAACAGTTGCTGACTTAGTGCAGAGGACTGTCTGTCATAGGAAGGAGACCTAACCCAGAAATACATGAGGAAGCAGCACATACAAAATATGTGTAAGTCCACTTGGCTGAGTAAGGAGCTTCTTAATGAGCTAAAATGGGAAAAGCACATATGGAGATGGAAATGGTGGAAATGGAGAGCACATATGTGGAGACAATGACGGGAAACAAAGCACACAATTATTGTTCGGGCACAGGAACAAAACTAGGAAGAACAAAACCCAGCTGGAGCTAAAATAATGGGGGGACAGTAAAGGGAACAAGAAGAAATTTTACAAGAACTAGAGCAACAAAAGGAGGTTCAAAGAAAGCACCGGTCTGCTGCTTACTAGGGGAGATAAGATAATGATGGATGATACAGAAAAGCCTGCAGCCCTCAATACCATTTTTGCCTCTTGCTTTTTAGGCTAAGTCTGCTCCCAGACCTCTTAATGTACAATTTGGGAAGGAGAGGGATGTCTAAAGGCGGGGGGGGGAAATAGTTCTGCGACTACCTGAAGAAGCAGTATGTGTTCAAATACATGGGGCCACAAGGAATCATTGCATCCACGAGTGCTGAAAATGCTGACAATGTGATTGCAACACCACTGGTGATCATGAAAAATCACTGCTATTACAGGACATCCTTGATGACTGGAGAAAGGTTAATTTTACATCCATATTAAAAAAAAAAAAAAGAGAAGGAGGATCTAAGAAATCATTCAACTGTTGGCCTCACCTTAGTCCTTGGAAAAATCGTGGAGTATGTCCTCTTGGAACCAATTTCCAACATGTAAAGGACAAGACAATAATCGAGAAAAGTCAACAAGGATTTACAAAGAGCAGATCATGCTTGACCAATCTGGTTGCCCACTATGATGAAATGATTTGCCATGCAGATGAAGGGGGAGCAGTGAATGCAATATGTTTTTACTTTAATTAGGCTTTTGGCACATTTCCAAAAGCATCATCATTGATAATATGACAAAGTATGGGCTGAACAAAAGGATTCCAGGTAGCCTGAAAACTGGTCAGATCCTTAAGCTCAAAGAATAGTAGTAACTTGATGTCCAGATGGTGATTGGAAATGAGCACAGTAACTAATGGACTGCTATGAAAATACTGCTCAGTATCTTCATCAGCAGCCCATATGAAGAGATAGAATGTACGCTCAGTAGATTTTCAGATGAGGCAAAATCCGGAGGTGTGGCTGCAGTTCTGACTGGTAGAACTTCAATTCAGAAATACCATGAGACACCGGAAGCCTAGGCAAGAGAAACATTTTGAGGCTTCTGTTTTAGAGACTTCAGTAAGTGCAAAATTATGCACCTGAGGAGAAAAAGCCCAAGGCATCAGTGCAGACACGGAAGGAACTTGCTATGTTTCAGGCCTGCTGAAAAGGATTTAGAGGCTACAGTGGCTGCTGAACTGTTTATAAACTAATGAGGTTCTCTTACCACAAATAATGTAAACAGTGCAATGGGCTATATTAGGAGGAATGTCGTCAGCAGGAGGAATGCCGTCAGCAGATCCAGGGAAGTCATTACCCTTACGTACTCTGTGCTTGTGAGCCCCCACCTGGAATAATGTTTTGGGTCTCCAGTTCAAGAAGGATGTTGAGAAACTGGAGAGGGTGCAGTGCAAGGCTACTATGATGGTTACAGGTCAAACGGAGAGGCTGAGCAAGCTGAGTTTGCTTATTTTGGCAGAGAAGAGCCTAAGGGGATCTGCTGGGAGCCTGCAGCTAGATGGAGCTTCACAGATCATGTAATAATATTCTTCCCAGCAGGAGCAAACGGCATAGAAGAGACCATGGCCCAAAATTGCCCCTCGGCAGGTTCAAACTGGTCATTAGGAAACTAATCTTCATTAGAAGAGCAGTGCAGCACTGGAAGAAGTTACTCTTAGAAGTGGTCGAGTATCTATTCAAAGCCACTGGCTTGATCCAATGTTAGTGATTATCCTGCTCCAAGTAGCAGCTTGAGCAGAGGTCTCTTCTAATCAACATTTCTGAGATTATTTTTCTCACACTATCTTTCTAAATATGTTCTGCAAATTATGAACGTTTTAATGTTTTATAAACGTAAGCAGCAAAATCACAAAACCCGTCGAAAAAAAGGACATTTTTTTTTTCATTATTCTAAAGTAAAATTCTTTAGCAGTAACAGATGAAACAACTGATTTATAGCCATCATTGTGCAGATGCTCTCAATGCTTGTACAGACAGTATTCACTGTGCTTTTCTCTAAGTGCCAACTTTAGTGTTCCACTGTGCTGAGAAAACAAGTACCCTGGATACCATTTTTATTTTGTGTACAAATTGTAGTGCTTATTTGATCTGTCTTATGCATGAACAGAGACTTAGAAATTCTTTGGACAGGCCAAACGTAAGTCAAGAGAAAACCAGTATGGCCTATGCTTCCTTGAGAAACTGACCTTTCAGCTGATCTGACACACAGTACCAGAAACACGTGAACAGTGATTCAAACTCATTCTGCCATTGCTCAAAGGTTAACCAGTTGAACAAAATGAAAATAAATGATTTAAATTACTAACCAAAATAAAAAATCTATGTCAACTTATCAAACAATCTATAAAGCATATAATCTCACCATTTTCTAATACTGGGAGCTGCATTATGAGGAAGAAAAAACAAATCAAGCAGCAAACCAAAGGAATCCCATGCATCAGACGTATGAGACCAGTATGTGCAAAAGTGATGCAATCTTGCAGAAAACCAACTTAATGATACTTTCTGAAACTTTAGTCCCAGGGTCCTCAGAAAACTTTTCTACACCTTCAACATTCCAGATGATGTAGAGATTTTACAGATAATCAGTAACATCTTGAATTGGAGAATGAAAAGGAACCATATTATTTGTGATGCCACACTGATTTACATTTCACTAACAATATGAAGCAGGTATAGTATTTATGCCTCAAGTCAAAGCAAGACTCTATTTGAATGCCCCCATATGCACATCTCCAACTATTTTCCTTATTGTGGCAAGACTGAATCTACAAAACACTTTTCTTACATTTCTGTTTCTCATATTTGTCTTCTTAGTCACATCCAGAACTTTGCTTACATTGTTACACTTCCTATTTACTTTTGACATGAAAACTAATCCCTTTATGATTAATTATTTGCCACTTCTTTGCTATTTTTTCCACCAATTTATACAGTTCTGGTGCTTTCCATTTGTCCAGAGCTCGCTCTTCCCTTTTTATTACCTTTCCTTTCATCTATCTTCTCACCTTTACAAAGACAGCTATGGAAGTAAATTTTTTATATCTGTCGTTCTCTCCTGAGCTCATAATGAGATCAGCCATGCTGCTACCATACCCTGTTTTTCATCAATTTTTACTGTTTCAGAAAAGCAGCCTTGACTAGCTGAAGATGGTTAGCACGTTCAAGAACAGATTACAGAAAGTTTTACAGTTTTGACATTGCAATCCTACCCTTTTACAGCTGATAGTTTTACAAGCTGCAATAAGGGCTGCGGACATGGTAAACGCACTGGAATATAGCACCGTTCACAAGCCAAAGTCTGAAGAGACACAGTTTTAGAAGAAACTACTCTTTTTCTCAACCTTGTTTTTATCAGTTTAAACAAATTTTCTCCAAAATGCATGACATGTAGTTTAACACAGATGTATGTAAAACAGGAACATGAACTCCCAAAATCAGGACTGTAACATCATTCTTTCATAATACCATTTAGCTTCAGTCTTACTGTTCAGGAAATAAAAGAAAACATGTATTTTGTCTGTTTTATGCATGAAGAGTAAACTCTGCTGTGAAAAGCTTACAATAATATATATCCAAACACTTCATTCAGGAACCTGGAATAGCAAAACTCCATTCATCTTAAAGCTGAATCCTGAATATGAATTAACTTGGCAGCACTACCAAGTGCTAAGTACAGTAGAAAAGAAACTATCTTCAAAGAGAAGAGTGTTTACAGGTATTTAAGGTGTTATATGCTGAAATTTAAAACATAACACAAAAAGTGACAGAACTCTGTCAGAGAAAAAGACCATTCTATCTGGTATCTTGTCTGATGCTGGTGAATGATAGATCAGCTAAAATGTAACGAAAAAAGTATGTCATGATATAAACATGTAATGGTGCTGCCCAAAATACTCTCCCAGACTACACAGATTTGAGGCCAGGGATTTCTTGCACTTCTTTTGTTAATAGCTACTTTTCCCATATTAATTTGCCCAGTCACATTATCAGTTCTTTCGGTATTCAAAATAAGAACATTAAGGAAACATCCCCTGAGCTCCTGGCAAGTTGGCAGGATAAATTAGAAAATAACTCTGATGAGGAAGGTAATGGAAAAATGAGATTCATACATGGAAATCCTGAAGCCAGGGACTTGATAATAGTTACCAGTATTTAAGCGCTTATTCAGGAAATATACACAGAATATACCTTTTGGATATCAGTAGCATTTTACATGTCAAACAAGATTCAGATGCATGGCACAAATTGCTTTCTCATTTGATTTTATGCAAATTTCCCTGGAGTAAATAGAAGTGGCTACTGCTTCCATTTTGTGAGAACTTAACTTAGCTTTCAATTTTTAATCTAACAATTAAATACAAGATTTATATTACCACCAAATACAGTACCTTTTAATCTTGAACCAGCTGAATGTTGGTTGACACTCCCATAATTCTTTTATGATCTATGCCAGCCACAGAATAGTCTACAGCATATGTTGACATTTAAACTAGAAACCACTGTTTCTGAACAATGAATTGCACACAGTGGAATTGTAAACAAACTTTTAATTTATTTCATGTAGTAATTTAACTTATCTATTATTTGATTGTATCACTCACGGGCCCTCACCAGGACCAAGACCTTGCTCTGCTGGGTGCCATACAAACATACAGAAGAAAACCCGCTTCTCTAAAGGACTTAGCAATGTAAGCCAAGAGACAACAGATGGCTGCAGACACACATATGGGGACGACATGGAAACAATACGGCTGTATTAGTCAGTCTTACAGATATGGCTTCAGCATGTTAGTGGCCAATGGAAGAGTGGAATTTTTACAAGAGTTTTCAGAAGGCATTTACTTTGCAGACATTTAGGGAAAGTTTCTTCTACATGGAAGGGGCTGAAATGATTGGATGCAAGTTCGCCACGCGTATCAGTGTCAGGGATGAAATATATATCCTCACTTTTACATTGAGAATTTTGCTACTTGTGAAACATTTGCATATATTTGAATAATTTCAGATATCAATATATTACTCTGGTTGGACACAAAGAAGTTGAGATACTGCCTTCAGGTATTACCTCCTGCAGAAACAGAGGTTATGTACTAATTTCCTGTGCTGAATCATTACCTGCCAATATTTCTGTGCTAGCTGAAGTGTATCCCCATGCTTACTGTATTTCCAAATACACCTTACTGATGTTTTCTGTTCTTCACAACAGCCAGGTTGTTTGGTTTTTTTATTATTATTTTGAGCATACTTTCATCAACATGAAACATTTTAAGTACAATATTTTTCAGATAAATCCTACAAACGTATGTTTGGTTCCTTTGGACTTGCATGCACAGTGAACTGGAGTCATAATTCCTGCTTCTGATTTTGTTTTACACCATTAAAACTCAGACTGCTTCTACAATCCTTGGATGGTATGAGGTGGCATATGTAGTGATGTCTTTCTTTTTCTCTTTTATTTAATCTCTCTCTTAATTTCACTGTGTAATGCTAGTAGGCACAGTTACCCAGATTAGCAAATAGGACTTTTAAACTTTCTGATACTTATTTTAATGTTTTCCTAGTATCTAAACCCTTTAAGCACATACAGGTACTCTGTCAGATTAATAAATGAAATAGTGGTATAGTTACCCACTTGAAAGAAGGATAAGGACAATACTAAACCTACAGAAGCATACTTTTCTTTTTCTCTCTTTTCTCCTCTCTCTTATCATTACTTTGGCCTATTGCTTTTCCATACAAATTTTGCTCTCTGATAGGACCGTATGTCTCAAAATACATCAGGGAACATCAGAGTCAGCACAACTGAATTAGGTAAAAAGTAATCCTCGAAGTCTACATTCAAAAAACAGTGCTCCCAAAGTTAAAGCATTTCAGGGCATAATGCATCCTCTTTTGCTCAAAGCACTGAATTCAGAAGAATAATAACCTATTTAAAAACCTGAGACAGAACTGACACTGCACAATCTTTAGTGGACATATATCTGTGACAGCCCTCTGAAAATGGTGGGAGAATGTTACTGAGAAAAAGAAGAAAATGAAAAAGAAAAGTCAACAAAATACCCACTGTGATTGCTAGGAGCCAATCAAAACCAGGTTATGTACCAACACTGCAAAAAAAAGTTGGTTTTTTTGGTTTTGTTTTGGAAGACTCTGAATGAAAACAAGTATCAAAACCAAGAATTTTATAATATGGATAAAAATGTTCAACAAGCATGAGACCAAGACAAACTTGCCAATAAATTAAAACGCTAGAAGGCATTCAACCTGCAGAGCACATATTTTTGGGCATTAGCATGTTCCAGGTTTCCTCTGTGTTCTTTTAGTAATAACAGAAAGGGATGGCATCATACAAAGCTATGCACATGTAAACAGAACCAATACATTATTGTTAAAGGATTAAATGAACAAATAAAAAAGGCACCCTTTTGGTACTCGAAAAACCCAACTCATAAACCAGCGACCAAACAACAAAACTGAAAGGGTTACAACTCTATAATTCACAATAGTCAATGACCCAGAAACCTGCCCTTCCAGCATTCAAATTTCTAACCCTTTAGTTAGTATTGTTTAAGGAGACATGCACTTTTAAAATACAAGAAAAATTATGGTTTTCTTAGTCGTTAAGTTTGAAGATGAGCGAAATATATATACCTGTTTTTTAATGCATTATGTATCTGTAGCTTTCCTGATATGTAAGAAATATGTTTGTGGTCAGCTATTTCTCCTCTTGTTCCAAACCAGAATAACTCTTTGTCCCTCTTTCTTGCCTTCTAGTTTTATGAGGACGGTGGACAGCAATGTAAAAAATATTCATAATTGATATTTATAATCTCTACTCAGAAAATTAGTGACTTTGAGGCAAAATACCTGTTTCATTATGTTGATGCATAATTAGGTATTTATTTGATTTAATGTCTTTTTTATGTAAAAATATTTACGTAAAGTGATATTTGGAAGAAAATGAAAGAGCCTCAGAGGATCATCCCTAGCCCCCTGAAAGATCCATTTCATTTCAATTAAAATCCTGAAAATAGCTGAAACTTTGGCTCACAGCTTCTAAACACCAGGTCCTGCTGTTGAATTTCCATCTTGAAAAGTTCAAACTCAATTTGTTAGTGTCACACTGTTGGAGTCACCTTAGTTTGCCATGTCCCACCTTGCCTGGAGACATTAGTGGCAAAGGACCATGGGCTTGGGCATTTTCCAAAGCAGCTCTCTGTGTTGAACCTATTACTGGAACAGCTTCCAAGCATACCAGCTTTGCTGTTGCAGAGCAACTGTGCTACTGGATTATGAGCAGAATTTGTTTTCATCTAACCTGTGTGTATTTTCCTCTTAAAAATACTCCACTTCTATCCTCAGATAACCTTACCTAAGCAGGAAGATGGAGAAGGATGAACATGAATAACAGAGAAAGCTCTTGCCTAGAGACAAAGAAAGCAGGGATGGAAAGAGATCTCTTTTGCAAGCAGACACAAGACATATGAGCCTGCTGCCTGCACAAGTCCACCTGCTGGCATTGCACTATGAGACTGCTGAGAGAGAGATGGAAAACAAAAAGCATAAAAGCTGGAAGATCTATGGAAAGCAAAAAATTGTGTATAACTGACTGGATGGGTAGGCACTGAACAACTGAAAGAATAGACAGCATTTCACTTGGTAACGGAATAGATACGAACAGAAAGAGCTGTAGGGTAACAGAAATTATCCCTTTGAACAGGAATGCTGATAAAAGGTTTCTCTTGGTGCTGCTGTAGGCTTCGTTAGCTTAATAATACTGGAATATTTCCTTATAAATAATAAAACTGAGATATTAATTTCGATGGTATGACTGTAAGTATTTTGGAAACAGCTATAAATAAACACATAGGCGAATGTTTCGGTATCACGTCTGAAGGGCTTTCTGCCCATCTGGTACACACATTGCTGGCCTTTAAGACTGCATAAGCCCACTGTGGCAAATGTAAGAGAAATATGAGCAGGAGAAAACCCCCACTGTTCTATGATTTTTGAGCTCTCTGAAACAATGCATATTAATATAAGTATTCTTGAGTGCACATGGATACGGAATGATTAATATAGAGATGTTCCACACTGAACAAAGTTCATGCTCCATGCTTCCCTAATGGATTACTAAGATAATTAATTAAATGTTACTGAAATGGTTGATTAGGTGTCATGTACTTAAGTAATTATGTTTCTTAATTTTGCTGCCTGAATTAACACTTTAGTATACACCCGGTTCAACATACACCCAGACCTTTATGAAGGGCTCTCAAAGTAGACTGTTCGCTAAACTCACACTCATTTAGATTTTTTTAAGCATCAGTTGCAAAATAGTCTCACTAAACTCTTCTCTGTCCAGGCTGGACGCATTTGTCCTTTGATATGATTCCTAACATGACTGAGGATGCAGACCAGATCAGGAGCTTATATTTAGGGGTTTTAGAATCTATTACATTGTTCAGAGTTTAAGGAGGGTAAAACTTAAGTATAGTGATTATGAAGGGACTGTAAATATACACCATTTATACTACATTGTTGAAAGAACAGAAGTACAAGTTTTGTTGTTTATATAGGGAAGGATTTGATTTAACCAAACAGACAAAAATATGAATCAAGCTATTAAACACATGCCTACAATTTATTTCAGTGGGAAAAAAATCTCCCAAACACAGAAACCTTTTCCGCTCAGAAACCCCCAATAAAAACAAGAGCCTGATTTAGAGAGATGTTTCTCATCCATGTCCATGGTTTTGTGGAGAGCTGAGTGCAGGTCTCAGCTTTTCACAGAAATGGACAGTAATTTTGTGGTGATATCTTAAAAGAGCAGGATGAACGGATGAGATTTCCACTGAACAGGAAAACGGGCAGCTCAAACCACCAACACAGATCCTCAGCTGTACTTTGCTTTGCCACTGGAATGCTGAAACATTAGCTTCATGATCAATACACAGAAAGAAGATGCACAGAGCAAGTCCTCTACCTGCTTCTGGAGTGCAGGATAGCACTTCTTGGCTCCGAAGTCATTTTGATCCATTTGTAAACACTGCTGACAGTTTCATTCAGTCACGATTTTGGTAGTTTCTAAATTCTCCCTGACAGTTTTAAGGGGCTGCCCAATAATTTGAAAAGTTCTTACTTCTTTCAAATGATACCATTCTAATTTGCTTCTCTGCAGAAGTTACTTGCAAGTATAACTCAGCTGCATGTAGCTGAAAATCTCTTGTACCAGAGAAAGACGACAGTTTACGTTGACATTTTTAAGATCTCCCAAATGGCCCCACAGATCTGTTCTGGATACATGTTTATTGCTCATAATATGACAGAAAAAGCGCTGCAGAGCCACTTGAGGTTTTATTCATCTTTTTTTCTAAGCAATTAACTTCCTGTTTTTATCACAGTACAGTTTCTTTCCCCTGAAATGAATCACTCCAAAAAAGATAAGGAGCATTAGGATTCAAAGCAGCCACTCATGCATACAGCTGTCGTTTCACTAAGTTATGTGAAACTTGCAAGTATTTCTAATAAAAATATCTAAAAGAAAGCTTATTTTTCCTTGTACTGTTTTCAGCTCTTTCATTTGAGTTACAGCATGCTGTGGGAGCCGAGGAAGGCAATGGAGAACACAATCACACTTCCAAAATATCTGAGAGGTTTTTCTACAAACTCTGCTCACATGACCTGGCAGCATCTCAGATTTAATACTCTTTTCATCCATCCCTAATATTAGACAAGCACTGAAGTACTGACTAAATTGCATTTTTTCAGGTGTCTGAATTGGCCCATCACACCAGAATAAGGAAGACAGAAGTCCTCCAGTATTAACTGCAGTTAAATATTAAGGCATTGAAACTCATTAAGCTCAACGGCACTGAGAACAATCTTCACAATTTAACTTTACGACTAACAAATACAACATATTGATTAAGGAATTGACTGTTGTACACCGATGCTGACTGACTCTGGGCATATTTTATGATGTTTAACTAAAAAAAAAGGGCATTTCATCATAGCATTTGTATTTCAAAATAACCTTTTGGCATCCTTAAGTATGAACTGAAAAGCATTTTGCTTAAAATTCATTAAAGCGATTTTAAAATAGTCATGGAAAGATACACCGAATAAAAAAGTACCCAAGATGTGTACTATGCACAAAAGGCATGCTCTTCTTCAAAGGAATTTTTGCATGCATGATTTGCTACATGTGGTTGTTTAGTATTTATTTTACTATCGGTTTGATTTTTGTATACCAATTCTACTCCAGCGAAACTGTCATGTTTCTATGCTTAAAACCAGGTTCCTAAACCAGTAGAGCAGATGACTATTTAACTGAAAATAATGACACACATTAATTTTCTAACCAGTAGGGGTACTAAAAAATAACCTTAAATCAGACTAGCTATGTAAATCACAGACAGTAACAGTTGTTTCTATCTGCTTGTGGGACAATAGCATATGTTGTCAAACTTGATTTAATTAAAAAGTCTGCGCAGTCAAAACCAGCATGATGCATGGCATTTTTGTTCAGGATTTTTTGCTAAGAAATGAGGATTCCAACAGGCCGTGTTTGTAAATCATTTTGGTAAAGAAAATAAACTGCTCCGGATTTTCCTTAGAAATGTTTCCTTCTTGGGAATTTTTTAACTAACATATTTTCCAAATGGCTAATTTGATTTTTCTTAACTTGAAACCTTTTATGTAGAAATTTACTAATTAAAATATACAGTTTCTCCAAATCACAGCTTTGTTTTTTAGTCAAAACCATCTTTCTTCCGTGTTTTTTTTTTTTAATGAAAGGTTTTAAAATATTTATATTGTTTAAAATTGATATATTGTTGCCCGAAAGTTCCCTCTCTGGCACACCTCTATGGCTGAAAGCAATTTACAGAATATTTGGCCAGAAACGGAGACCAGCCAACCTTATTTGCCAGAATCAACGTCTAAGCAACTCTGCTATTTGCCAAAAAGAGTGGTAGACTGTCCTTAATGGTTGCTGGAGATGTAAATGAAACATCACGAGAAACAAACGGACCACAAATGTACCCCATTTCCCAACTCTGCCGAAAAGGAAATGCCATAGGGAGGCAACAAGAGGAAATTTTCTAGGACTTTATTGCAGCAATACTGATCCAGCCAGAAGATAACAGGCACTGGGGGGCATTATAGATTAAAAGTTCCTGTTCATGCTTATGGGGAAACAGCTTCAGCAAATGCAAACTAAGTTATACCACCAGTCAGAAAGACACAAATTGCATAAAGGGGTCGGGAACCATCTCAATGCTGAGCTCAAAAGAGTCTTTCAGTGGGCCTCACGTTAGCATACAGCTGAGTGCCACTCAATAGTAACGTGAAAAACATCAGGCTACTGAGGATTGCCAAAACATGATCTGATGTTGTGCATTCAGCCCTGAGGCTGTAGATCCACTTGCTTAACTAAATAAGTCAAGGGACATCTGTTTCTGACAACAGCACTAAAAAAGTAATTCCACTGATCTTTGCATTTGAGAGGAAAAAATATCTAGAAGACTAAATATACTGCAAGTGTCACTACCTTAAGAAGTCCATAATATGAGGCATGGACACATCCTTTTCCTGGAGGCAACGAATCAAGTTAAGCATCAATTTTGATCACAACTGTCCCAGAGAAAGTCCCAACTTGTTGGACCAGCTTTAGGAAGGAAAGAATTTAGACAAGTCACATTCCAGTTTATCCCGTCACAGGATCCCAGAACGACTGAGGCTGGAAGAGACTTCTGAAGCTAACTTTGTCCAACTGCAATTCAAGCAGGGTCACTGTGTCCAGACAGCTTTTGAGCATCTCCAAGGACAGAGACTCCATAACCTCCTTGGACAACATGGGCACAGTGAAAATATGTTTCCTGATGTTCAGACAGAGCCTCCACTGTTTCAGTTTTTACTCACTGCCTCTTGTCCTGTCACTGGGCTCCACTGAAAAGAGCCTGGCTTTTTGCACCCTCCCTTCAGGTATTTATACACGCTGATAAGATCTCCCCAAGCAAAGAAAGAATTTATCAAGGCTAAACAGTCCCAGGTCTCAAAACCTTATGTCATAGTAGGGGTACCACAGTCACTTCATCATGTTTGTAACTGGACTTTCTCCAGTATGCCATGTTTGTCATCTACTGGGGAGTTCAGAACTGGACTCAGTACTCCAGGTGTGACCTGTGATGATTACATTCCTGTTCACCCCATGACAACGTTACACTGATGTCCTCTGGTCTGTAAAAATCACTTTTTTTAACTCCGTGTTGAAGGATCTATTTTTATGTATGTATTCCATTTCCATTGATTAGAAATGCAAAGATGAAGGAAAAATGGATTCTCTTTCATCCACTATACCAAGAATGCTTTATTTTAAAACCAGCTTTTTATAAAGTGATTGATGCACAACTATGTTCCAAGAAAGGTAATTTCCCCAATACTTAACAACATAATCTGTAAAATTTAGAGTAAAAAGGTAAAACAGTTCAGTTTTATAAAAAAACCCCAAAGATCTGAATTCACGCCTTCTTTTGCCTTCAGAAAACATCTGTAAATTAAAGAACTGGAGAACACTGATTATGAATATTATGGGACCTCAGAATGAATTCTCTGGGGTTTTCTTCTCTATGTGGAAAATGAGGTATCATGAAAATTACAGGAAAACAAAAAGGCAAACATCATCCTGAGCAATAGACAACATAATTAAACCCTTTCCTCTTGGAGCTGCTACAAAATCCTTTTTCCTATACTAAAGGTCATTCATAAAACTGAACATAAGGAAATAAGATTTTGATAGCCTAAAATCTTTTCTAGCTGTTTAATCATGAAATGCTACAATGTAAATTATATATCATAGTTCAAAGAATTATTTTGAAAATTTATGCTCTCCTTAGTTTCTCATTATTATCAATCTATTGAAAAATCTACAGATCTTTTCTAAAGAATACTTATTTGTCTAAAATCCCTGAAAAAAAGCATTAATCAAATATCACTTTCATTTTATTTTGTTTTTAAACCTGAAAAACATGTTAATCATTAATAGATCCTAATTGAGTATGACTATTATAATGGCAAATTCTTCTATGTCTCCTACTAGAAAACTATGTCTCTCTTCTTTAAGAACTAAGGAGAAGTTATTCTTAAACTCTACTAGTGCAAAATGCCCAAGTTCTGGCCTGGACAAAGGTCGCAAATGAAAGCTGGATTTAGATCTTGTTAGACCACATAAAAATAAAAGTTCAATAGTTACATATTTATTTTTCTTCAACTCATGAGGACATGAATATAGATATTAGAGTTGTTTTAGCTTTAAATTCAATTCAATTTGTCTTAAATGGATACAAACCAAAATTATAGCTTCTTGTTGACTAACCACAAAACACAGCTTTTCTTTAGACAACATTATAGCATGTGGAACAAGAATTAAACCTTCTCTTTCATTGAGCAAAACCTGAAAAAAGTTGTTGAAAGCTGTGCATTTCATTAGAACACTTTCAGTATTGAACTGAATATATGGTGTGACTATTAATAAAGATTCTGCTGTTTAAAGACAAAAATGCTGAGATGTTCAGATTGAATTTCTGCATAGTATTTATCTCTGAACACCCAAAGAATGCTGTAATACAGAAATATTGTTACTACAGTTCCTATTTATTGAAATCAATAGGAAGTTATATAAGCAACTATTTGTGACAATGGAATGGAGAACACCACTATGCCTTCACTTTACAAGAAACGTAACGTTTTCCATCTACTATATAACTGGTTTCTTACCATCAGGAAGAGAGTGGGTAACAAAATAAACAAGAATCCTCCAGCTCCACGGCATATAATGTTTATCAAAGTAATGCTCCTAAAATATCTCTGATGGGATGAGAATTTCTTTGGAACACACCCACAATAAGAGCCGATTTTCTTGGATAAGAACAACCTGTTTAAATAATAGTTTCTTGTGGCCAAACGGAAGGTCACAGCAGTGCAAGAATAGAACTGTGACTGCAGACTACAGATGCTACAGACACTGGGAAACCTCTCATGTATTAGGGGATTTCAGGGACAGCAGATGGACATATCTGGATCTGCTGAGCATTCATGCTTCCCACTGAACTGTTTATTAACTTCATGAGTAAAAGTCTAACAAAGCAAATAAACTTACAGGACTTTTCTTTCTCACAGGAACAGGCTCCTTCATAGTTTCATTTCAGGTAGAATTATAGGATGGAAGCCTTAATGGAGATGTTACTCAAAAGAAACAGTTGAAATAGATTATTTCTGCTTTTGCCATTAATGTGTGCTTAGGGGAACATTTACACGTGCAAGTGCTTAATGAATGGGAGAAATAATTGCCTCTAACAAGTAATGCAGTGTGACATTAAAACAACTTAAAAACAACTTAAAAGTTATAGAACTCACCGATTCTTTTCTGCTCATAGTTTTGCTTTGGGAACGGGAGCGGGAGATTGTATTGAAAAAGGAATCCTTTTTTGATGCAGACAAAGGTGGAGATCCTGTAAATTCACGTCCTCCAGACAAGCTCTCTATGCTTGGAGATGAACTGATGTTTTTTGAACTTTGGCCTGTAAAGCAAGTATAAAGTAAGAAAAGAATTAATCGATGGGCTGTTTCTTTTCCCTGTAAATACTTCCTTGCCTTTACTGACATTCACTAAGATCCACAGATAGCTCAACACAGAATGAAATGTTGAGTGTGTCAGCATGCACTGTGAGATTGAAGGATTACTCTGACACAGAATAGTGTATATATAGGTACACAGACAATTACAGATATATTGATACATAAACAAACGCATAGCATCCAGAGTGTGTATATATATATGCTAAATGATATATATATTATACATACATATAATATATATATACACCATCTTAATATATATACCCTATTATATCCACAGGCTGAAAACCACCCCTTGCCTGTGTGGCATAATGAGTGCCAACTCATAATAAGAAAAATAATCTGATGTTATAAACACGGCAAAGGAAACCCTTTTTCTCTCAACAAATTAATGACAAAACTTGGCAAAGACAGTTAAGAACAATGTCAGACTCCAAGAATGGCTTGAACACTGAACATCTAGATGACAATATCTAGTCTTACAAAAGGAAAAAATAAATTAAGTTTGGGAAATAAAGTTCTCATGCTTCAAATTTTAAGGCCATCTCTTAACTAACAGACATTTTGATGAAATCTACTCAATAGTCGCTTTTTGTCATTTCATACAGCTTTTCAAAGAATCTAGTGTTGCCCATTGTTGTAGTGAAGATATCGGAGTAGATGCCTGGGCTGTTACACCATAACACTGTATGCAGTGAGGCAATCTTTTGTAAGGACCATTTCTTCCAACTGAGGCCCACGGCACGTTTTGAAATATTTAATTTAAAATTTTATTTTGATTAGCTCCAGAAGAAAACAAACCAAACAATTAATATGCCTGTTTTCATTAACTTTCATTAAGAAAGTGCTGAATTAGGACAGGTGCTAGTTTAAAGAAACCTTTCTATTATGTGTATGAGGAACTCAATCCAGAGTCAGCCAATGCAGTTCTAGAATTTTCCACTCTGAAAAAAATTAAACTAAAGCTCTAGAGTTAGTTCTCTTGTTAGTTAGTTAGTTCTCTTGTTTTGTCCACTATTCTGATGAGTTTGCTTTTGTTCTTTTTCCTTTCCTATGTTTTTAGTGCTACCACCTAAAGAATTAAGAATGATCCTCTGAAATCAAATCACTCAGATGTCTCAGGTGCAGCTTCATCTGCTTTGCAAGGCTGTCACTGAATTCACAGAAACCAGTGGTTTCCCACCATCTGCGCCAGTTTTACTCCCAGATAAGCAACATATTACTGCAAAGACCTTGCAATGTATTTAGTCTTTTTGTCATTGTGGATGCACTACCAGTTCTGAAAACACAAAACTAACTCCTTTTCCAGAATGGGTTACTGTTCCCTTCATTATGCACTGTGGTCTTCCTCTATGAGACGGGTTTCTAGAGAATAAAAGAAAACTAAAAGACACAGAAATGAGAAAGTAAGAGGCAGAAAATGCTGCAGAAAACACAGAAAGAAATTTAGATTTAGATACAAGAGGAGACTAGCTCTGCTGAGATCAAACATGTTAAACCAAAGGAAACAACTAGAAAAGGTTATTCACACAGAAACATCTCCATTAAGTCACTTAAGATCTAGAACAGTAACTGTCCTCAAAGCGGCATGGAAGTCAGTGGTGCTGTGGTTGGCCACCTGCCTGGTGGTGACAAAGCCCAAGCCAAGTTCTCAATGGTGTCTGACCAATGCAGCATATATTGCACAGCTGCAGCCACATGAAACCAGCAACTCACATTTTCTTACAAGAATAAATGCAGATCTACTTAAAATGCCCTCTTAGCAAGAAGACTGTTAAATGCCAAGAGACTGGACTAGCAAAGTGTCACATGTGACAAAACAGACCAAAAAGGACAAAACACAATAAAGGATCTAGGTTTAATGTTCTTGGCATTTTCTGCAAGAAAATCAGCATATAAACTGCTTCCCACCTTCTCCTTCATTCTCTTCTACCTTATTTTGCTTATCTCTTCCTTATTATGCCCTGCTTCTCATACTCCTGTGGACCTTCCTCTGTCTGCCTCTCCTCTTCTTCAGATCCTTCCACATTGCCTCTTCTGCTTCTTCAAGTTCCTTATTCCAACTTCTTCCATCATGTATTGTTTCCTTCCCACCAACTTAATTAAACTGCTTTTTAACGTTTCATCTTAGCCCTCCTCTAGTTACTTACCACTTAGTCTGAACAGCTTCCTTAAAGTGCAGGAGACAGAGGCTTAACTTTTGCCTTCACATTTTATAGAGAAATGGGGCATGCATTAATCATATGAATATGGATCTTCAGTTCTATAAGTGTAAGTGGAAAAGGAGAATACACTGTGTGGCAAACAGCAATAATATTTCTGTCAGAAGGAAGTTTTTTTAGAAGGCTTCTAATTTTAGGATAAAAACATGTCACTTGGCAACACCATTATCCTTACAGTTGCCTTTATGTAAGAAGACTTTTTAGGCATTTCATAGTGGCAACTTACAATGGAGCTGTGGTTTTACAGCAGGTAAAACTTAAAAATAGTTTGGAACAGATGGAATTACATATTTTGGCAAATAAAGCATTTTTAAAAGAAATTCACACAGCTAAGCCAGAGCAGCCAATATACACATACAAAAAATCTATTTGGTGGACTGAGTAAAGTACAACAAAAAAAGTATTTTATTATGTATAAATCAGATTAAATGGACTCTCTTTCCCATCCAAATAATAAGAAGATATCTTCCACATAGGATCAAGATTAAAAAATCCCCAACCAAAAAAAGAAAAGACTTAAATGACGATCAATGCATGTTTTCCACATACGTCTCCACTTCATGGCCTATGCTTAACCCACTTCACCTGCAAAGAAGCAGGTTATGTATTAAAATTTCATCTAATTTGAGAGAGAGACACTTTAAACATATCTGAGGAACCCATGCACATGAAATAATACAGTTTGGTAAAATGATGAAAAACATGATTTGCAGAGAATTTTCCTCCGTATATTTTG
>JBCJKH010009747.1:0-10712 GCA_039877255.1 Loriculus beryllinus | reverse complement strand
CTTGCCGGCCTGGCTACTGTCGTGGATTTGCTCCCTTGCCAAAGGAGACACAGGACAGTGTGATTGCTCCAGTGAGGGTTGCAGGGTCTGGAGATTTCTGTTGTTCTCCCTGGCCACCAAAGACTAACACTTCACTGTTACTTCACTGAGTACTCAAAACAGTAAAGAAATCAGACAGAAAGCTCATAGAAATAACAACACAAGAAAAAAAAAATCTTTTCTGGAAGGGAATAATTGAATAAAAAAATCAGAAGCTACAGAAAACTAGGTGGAAAATCAGACTAAGAAAGGTGAGTTTGGCAGGGCTAGTGCAGAAGCCTCCTTATTGATCTGCATAGGCACTGCCCAGGCTCTCAATCCTACTTACAGCAACAGGCAGAAATAAAAACACAGCCAAAACCCATAGCTTTAAAAAGAAAAATCCAAGAGCACGTTGAAATATTTTTACAGTATATAGCAATTTTAACATTATTCTCTGTCTTTCAAATAGTTCCAAAACTCAGAAAAATTAAATGTTGATGTTAATGTGAACATTTCAATAGCAGCCTGCAACAGGCTTTGGCTCCTGCTTCAAAAGAATAGAAAAGCCCTTGAAAATAACTCTTTGGGTAGGATGTTTTATTCCTCATTCCCATGCTGCACTGATTTGGGAAGACAATCTAACTTCTGCACCCAGAAAATTATCTTGTCTATAAAGTGGGATAAGATTTTTCTCCCCGGTTCGTTGCAGGGCTTGTTGTCCCTCTGACAGAGAATATTAAGCTTTGCTGATGTGAAACTGTTACAAAGTCTGGAGGAGTCTGTCTCCTGGAAGAGCAAAGAACCATTAGGATGCTCATGCAATAGCCACGCACTTGGCCAGCAATAAACTGCTCTTCCTTTGAAGCGCACACATCAGATACTCGTACGTATAGACACTGAGTATGTTTTCGCACATGCAGCAGCAACTTTGTGTTCTGCTGACTGCACATCACAGACCAGTACCACATCACTAATGGAGCATTAATGGTCTTGGGTTGTTCAAGAAAAACGGGTGGAAAGTCTGGGAGAAACAAAACTTCGCTTATAAAAAAGAAGGAGCCAGACTAAAGAAATATATTCGAGTCCCTTTGGAAGTATTTTGCCAGTCCAGAAGTCTTCAAGTCATTAAGAACTCACCTCTAAGTTGTGCAACATGTTTGCTATTAATTTATCTAATGTTTGTAAGTACTAGCAAGGAAGAAATCACTCACGGAATGTTTTAACTACAGCCAAGTTGTCCTTGACTTTTTTTTTGTTTGTTTGTTTTTAATTTCCTTTTTTAGGTCAGCAATAAAAATTAAGCATCTTGAGAAGAAGACAGAAACAGTTACTACATTAAAACAAGCAGCTCAGAAAAAAAAAAAGAGAAGAAAAATGGGTTTTCTTCACACTGTACTGAAATAAAGATCTCCAGGTTCTGCTGAGTCTTTGATTAGGCATTAAGATATTTTTGCAGCCAAGTTTCTGAAATTAACATTTCTATGAGGTGAGCACTTGTAAGTGCAGAGTTATACCACAGCAATGATAACAAACACTATGTGTCAGTATTGTAAGCTTTTAAGCATTTATGAAGATTACAATACTGGTTAATAGAGTCTTGTGATCAATAGCTATTAAAGTTCTGCTGCTATCCCTCCACAACAGCTAAGAGCATAAATAATAATGAGTTGTGAAAAATATTCAGTGTCTCTGGCTGGGCAGAAATTCTTTCGATTGCAAGAGGCGTGTCTTGCACATGGTGTATCCAAACCACAAAACTGATACCTATGTACAGAGTTTGGTGTCATCAGCATCTAACTCAGCTGAAACTATTTTGGAGCTTTGCTAAGAGTAACAAGATTTGATGAATGGAGATTAATGATTAAAATATTTCAGCCTAAGTCCTCAAATAATGTGATGGCAAGCAAGTCTTCAAAGAAATTTATTTTTGTTCCCAGCAGCTGGATATCTAGGGCCTGCTGCTCCTGAAGGAGTCCCAGAGACCTGCTTGATGATGGGAGTGTTTCACATAACTGTAAGAGACTTGGACTGTTAAACAATGACTTAAGCTGCAACATATATTAGGAATCCTGAGGTTTTCTAATTGCCTACAGCCAGCCTGCCTATCACTGGAAACCTGTGAGCCCCTATGTTGTAATGACAGGCAGTGAAAGCCTGTCTTAAACATGCAATTCAATTACACAGAAATTATTCCAGAATAAAGAACACCTTTCCACTCTTTTTCTGATAACAGAGGTGCAAATGGGCCAGGGGCTTGCTGACACAGGTAAAATGTCACTGCTCCAGATGGACCCTTGCAGGAGGCAAGGCACTGTTTCAGAAGGCACAGATGTGAACAAAACCTGTGATGACAGTAATGGCTAAAAGGTGCACACTGGTTCCTACAGAATAAAAACCAGCAAATGGCAGAGAAACTGCCATCCATCTGATGAAATCCTTCCCCAAGGTGCCTACAGCAGTGAGATTTCTGTTATCAATAGCAGGGTGAACTCTTTACCATTGTGATGGTGCAAAAATTACAGCTATAAGACCAGACCCTGAATCACCGCTTCAGAGAGGAAGACACCCAAAATGAGTATCACAATGCCCTATAATGCCACTAACAGTACTAGACCTTTATGGTCTAGTAATATTCTAATAAATATTACTAATTCTAATTCTATTCTAATTCTAATAAATATTCCTTATTGTCACTTATGCACAAAATCAGGTGTGAAAATTAACTGCTTTCCTACCTACAGAGAATATTTCTTCGCAAGGTAATTACCCAATTACAAACATTTCCACTTTGAATTTGGATCAACATTCACCTTGGACAATGCTAGAGAAACATTTGTGAAGCCATGATGACAGAAGTAGAGCTTTCATAAAGCACTTTTACTAAGCCACGTGTGCAAAGTGATTTAAAAATCACTTTGAAACTCCCATCAAAGATGTAATTACAAACTCTGTAGTGATCTCTTACTAGGCCCTGATTATTTCTGCAAAATATGCTACATTAACTCACATATGATGGAGCTGTAGATTTAAATAAATTTAAAATATTATAATTAAAATTAAATAACTGTAAACAAAATTACTGAATAAGATTTTCTGGTTCACATCCCTGGTTTTTATGGATTCCGTTCACTAGCTGATTAGTATGCCAAAAGTGGCCATTTTCTATCATGCAGTCATAATCCTGAAAGGCTGCATTTGTGGATGTAATTGTGCTTAAAGCCCAGATGACAGAAAATCAAACTAAACAAAGTTCCAGCACTGCCTTGAAAAAGAAAAAAAAAATCCTACAGTGGAGAGTGCCTTGCAGTTCTAGGAGATAAATACATTAATAATTATTTTTAGGAAGCAAAAAAAATCCTCACATCTTTCTAAAATGTACCTGTTAAAATGTTTAAGAGACTTTTCCAGTTTTCTTGTTAAGCCTGGTTTTTATTCTGCAGCAAGACATTTTGGGGATATTATTTGCATTAAATGCATTTGCACGAAAAATATTATTCTGAAATATCTAATTTTTGTTTCACAAAAATTTATTAATCTTACCCTGTTTTGACATGGTTTAGTGCTATGAATGCTTTTAGTAAGTAATTTTTAATAAACATCATGCAGTCTTACCCAAGTTTTATACAGCATCTTGTCACAAAACAATTCAAGTTCTACTTTGACTTTTTTCCTTCCTTTTCTTCTTCCCTAGAAATACAGATTATGTGGAATGTCTCATTTCCTGGAGAAAGAATAATTTGCCTATGTAGTGCCAGTCAGTTTCCAGGCATCACATTTTAGAAGCAGAAAAATACCAAAATTTTGGATTAAGAAAAGGCCAATAATGCCAATTTTGAAGCCATTACTTTTCCTGTATCACTATGACAAAAATCAAGAGGGAAAAAAAAAAAAGTTCTGCAGTCTCCCATTTCTCCAGGGACAATGCTGAACCCAGTTTTATTCCAGGAAAGTCTTAAATCCCTCAGAAAAATCAAACTTCTATGTTTTTTGCAGTAGTTTGGCACACTTCTTTCCTACATATTTCTTGATAAAATAGAGTTGCTGCCTCAATACACAGGCTGTGCCTATAGTGAGAGAGAACCCCCTGCTTAGGTAGAAGCAAAGCTATTGCCTTCTCAAGAGACTGACATCAGCAAAAGGCCACACAAGGCTGCTCAAAGCTGATACTCTCTCCTCTGCAAGTCCCTGACAGCTATAAGAATGAAAAATGAAAAACCAACTTACCTATTTGGGAACAAAGAAGTTGGGGAGCTTCTCTTCACTGCAGGCCACTAGCTACTGCACATTCAAGCAAATGCTGACCTTCAGGTGTTTTTTGTTCCCTGAAGTGATTAATTAAAAATAGATGAACTTATTTTCCACCTGAAGCTTTTAAAAAGATCAGGTCTATAGAGAAGTAGACTGCAGTGTGTCCTCAGCTGCATAAGGAGAGACAGGTGCAGGCTAGAAAAAAAAAGGCTTGCTATAATCACTCCTCTTCAACACAGCTGGTTTAATAAGAGCACAGAGGTTTATTTGGACCACACTTGGAAAATGGAAATTTCTGTCTTTTTGTTCTTCATGTACTGCACACAAAAGTCCTTTGCTCTGGCAATGGCTACTATCTGACATCTGAGCAGATCCTTAATGGGGATAAATTGCCTAGTTCAGCAGTATAAACAACCACAGAAGCACTTGCCAGCCGAAGCTCCACTTGAAAACGCTTTTGATAATTTTTCTGTTACGGGGTTGATCTTCAAATGCCTCTACATAAGTTCTTGGCAGTGCAGTTAAAACATCATTTGCAGAGTAGCATTTCTGTAGTTTTGGCTTTGATTCACAAGCCAGCACTTGATGCTTTCTATTGACAACATGCACCCACCTCCATCAGTGGCCCTGGTTGGGAGCTGACTTGAGAACCTTCCCAGTGCAAGCGGTACCAACATCACTCAGATGAGTGGCCACATGAATTCCTCCCATCCACCACCTGCTGATCTTTCACTGTGTATTTTCCAGTTTCTGGAGTTCTCACTGTGTGTGGAAGGACTTTGTGCTGGATGATTTAACTTCCCAGTACACAATATGGTTCTAATTCTTAAAGGATTTGTTGTTCAGTTATGATGGCAACTTTTCAGTAGTGTTTGCATGACCACCAAATACTGACTAAAAAAAAAACCTGGATAGCCATCTCCACATTTTATGAAATCCTTAAGGATTTTTTTTAACGTATGGTTATTTGGATTAAAACTGTTCAATGGAAACATTTTATGGTAATTTGACTTTAAATATGGTTGTAGCACAAGTGGGATTTACAGTCATAAAATTCACTTACTGGAAGCAGGTGAAGAAAGATGTATTTGAGCAGCAGAAACCAAAATTTGCATGGTGAACCTCAGAATTGGGTCTTCTTTTCTACAAGGCTGTAATACCAGGATTAGGTGCTCAATTTCTCTGTCACCTCCATGAGTTCTGATGAAATGTAACTATACTTGGTGAAGCTCCTCTTGATGGAGAACATGCACAATCCTCAGGAGAGCCCAGTGCCAGCAAGTGATCTAGTTTTTGTATCCCTGCTGTAGAGCTGAGATTTTACTTACAGTCATATGTAAAACTGCAGAGACAACACACAGTGGAAAAGGACCATTGCTTCCAAAAATAAGAAAGGCTAGGGAAAATCACAGCAGCTTGAAGGCAGAGAGAAAGAGATGCTCTTATGGCCTCTCTCCAGTCCCAGTGACCACCCCCAGGTAGGTCAGTGGAGGTAGACCAGAGGCAGGATCCCCAAACCAGTGCTATAGGCCCAGTCCTTGCCACTGCTCTTTCCTGACTGTTACTTCCAACCAGTGGACTAGAAAAATAACTGACAGAGACAGGGGTAAGAGGCAAAAATGAAAAGATAGCATTTTGCAATAGATTTTGGGCTCTGTAGTGACAGAGATGAAAAGCATTCACTTCCCAACCTGCCTGCACTCCTTCTGTTTGCAACAAGACACTTCGTCCCCATGTAAGCAGAGGGAAAAGGGATGTTTTTTTTATTGCACATTCATGTAGATTTTGAAAGGAGGAAACCAAGCAAGCCAAAATTAAACATAATTTTCTCTTTTTTCCCCATAGATCCAGTGTGGATGGATGCCAAACCACAATTTAGAAGGGTGAGAAAGGCTCAACATCTGCTTCTGGTGTAACTGTTTGTATCTTCACTCTAGGAAAATTAGGTTTGAAATAATCTCAAATTGTCTGACACCTGTATCCTATTACAAGTGACACATGGAAACACCTTCAGCATACAGAATTTAGCACCATGTCAACAGTTTAAAGTTAACAGGAGCAAAATTTTGGAGAATTATTGTTTCAGCTTTCTGCTGAAACAGACCTTGTATCATTTCACAGGATCATGCTGCAAGCTTGATCCATAATTGTAATGGGCTTTGAACCAGCAATTATAATACGGTTTGTGTCCCTAGCTATAGCTTGAATTAAATCCAGTATGCACCTCAAGATGATAAGTGCACTGTATTTTGAGCTTAGTAGAGGCACACCTATGAGTTGGGTGCTAGTCAGCTCCTAGGACACAGACAAGGAATGGTTTCAGTGATGTTTTTTCTGATGTTAGGCTGTGAATCTGAAGTTTTGCAACTTGCCGGTTATAAGAATAGTTAGCAAATTACCTTATCTGTCTCAAAAAAGGGAATCAAATTCTTGTGACAGAAGATAAATCCTACATGGCACAGAGGTTTGCTAGCTTTTGAGCACAGAAAAATACCAAAAGAATTCTGAAGTCAGGCAACTGGTTTTGCTATATTGCCTATGCACTACCCTCAGTGCAGATGACAAAATGCATGTGGAGATTTATTTTAAACTCTCTTTCCAAACATATGTAATCTCCCATTTGCAAATTCCTCTCATTCAGGAATATAATCTGGTGAGTTTTTCCCAGATACCACACTAACAGGAAGATTCAAGTTCTGAGGACCTTCTTTAAAATTGATAAAACTTTATGACTTCCATAAAATTTATACCACCTAAAAATACATTACTGATTACAAAAATATATCTTCCCATTCATCTTTAAAGACACACCCTTTTTGAGAACTGTGAATCAATCTGATTCAAGGGATTAAATATTTTTTAATGCTAGTCTGAGAGTAAGGCAAACTTTTCTTTTTAGACAGTCTTGTTTTCAGCAGATCTGCACCCTCAATGAGAAATGCCTAGAGTCAAGAAACACACACACACACACAAAAATATGAGTCTTGGTTATTTTTGTCTTTTGTTTCTGCCAGTTATTTGACACCTTCTGAGCTATAACTCTTTGCGTGAGTAAAGTCAGAGCTCTTGCAAGAACAGACCAAAAAGTTAAAATATGGGCAAACACTGAATTTCAACATCAATTATGGCATACTAATGACACATATGTGTCCACGACAGTATGTTGAAAGTAGAAAAACGGGGCAATAACAGAAAGACTGACACTGAACCATTTTCTAGACAGAAGAAAGCATGCCTTCTGGTTACAGGAGCTTGTGACCAGAAAGAGTGTCAAGTACAAGTGTAAGTTTCTTTTAACCCCAGGACCAGCCAGGTGGACTTCCTGTATGGTGTAGTACTTCTGACACTAAACAAAGCAAAATATGTAATATTTTACATGCCCCATAGCTCAAAAATATTAGGGAAAACCTGGAGCACAAGGAAACCTATTTGAGGTTGAATTTATTCTATGGGAACCCTCCACTGCCACAGCCTGATCTGGGAACAGTTTAATGGAAACTGCTCACACAGTCTTAGGTTTAAAACTCTTGAAATGCTTAGGGGAAAAAAAATATAAAATTAATATATCCATGCAAGACCCCAAGAAATAAAAGGATAATAGACCCCAAGAAATAAAATTATAAACTGCTATAAGCAAAATGTGTGTGTACATAGTGGGATCAGCTCACAGAACATAGAAGGAAGCTCACAGCTACATACTGCAAACAGCCTTCCAAAAAGCGTTTACATGGTAGAACAGTTTCCCCAAAAGGATGCTACAAATCACGTATTTGAGTTACTAAACAACAGCAATAGACAGAAGGGAACAGTAGAAGGCAGGTAGTAATTCCTCATTAGGAACATCTTATTATTTATCTAATTTTTGCCTAGTACTGAAATAGATGGGAGAAAGTAAGGGTGTCTTGTAAACAGCTGCTCTACTATAGGTCCACAAAAAGAAGCTTCAAACTACAAGATGCCAATGTGAATTTAATAAGGCACAACACTGCTCTCCCTGCGTTTCAGTTATGTTACACCTGAGGTTCAATCAGAATGTGAGTGCAGAGCCCTGCTATTCTAACATGCAAATACTGATCCTACCCAAATAACAGGATAAGCTAGCCCTTTTCCCTATGGGCCACATGGCCTCCAAGACAGATTCTAGCTTCTGTCAAAGATCCCCCCACATATCCCACAACTTGTTTATTCCAGCTGAGACTTACATTTGTAAACATGGACTGTGAAATGCCAAACTGAAAGGCCAGCACAGCCTCTTTGCATATTCCAACTCCCACTCTTGAACCTTTAGAAGTCAATTTTTCTTCGGTACTTCTGATTTTAAATGCCTGAGCCTTCTTCAAAGTCTTACCAAGCTTTTCCCCTTCAAAAAAAAGTCTTAGTTATTCCTGTTTGGAGCTTATTATGCTGATTTGACAAATGTGAAACAAAGTAACAGGTAATAAATCTAGAACACAAATCCCACATTTGACATTGGCAAAGTACACCATTCTTTTAAAGATGGACAGTGTGGTCTTATCCAGCATTTGTTTCACCTTTTCGTAACAAATATAAAACAAGGATCTGCTTATCCTTTCCTTTTTGGTTCATAAAAATGTAACTTCCTGCAGAAGCGTGGTCAGTGGCGGAAAACGTCACCTAAACACCTAAACATGAGGATGGGGACTCATGAAAACCTAGCAAAGAAAGGCAGATTTTGCTCCTTATTCAACTGCTACTTACCTTAAAGTCAGGATGCACTTACATCAGACAGGCTTTGAGGAAAAAGATCCACTTTCTGGCCTCTACACAACCCAAAACATGAGGCAGTGCTGACAAGGCCACTCAGAGTGTGTGCTGTGATGTTACTCTGCCCACCTTGAGAACCAAAGAAAATCAGAACAAAAGTACACAAAAAGGTCAGTGCACCATCCTGCAAGAACGTCTGGATCCCAGCTTGGACTTTGGCACTATTCTTTGTCTATCTTCAGGAACCTAACCTTTCTGTGGGACCTATCCAGAAGCGACCATGCCTTTTACAACATAACTTAGCAAGAACAGGCTAAGACAGAGCATTTTCCATTTTGAAACTTTTATGAAGGTCAATGTGATTCTATTAAATACAATTACATTTAAAAATCCATAATGCCTTTCACAAGATTAATTTCTCTGTCATATTTTGAAAGACTTGCACTTCTGTATTATTAGCTATAGATGTTTGGCAAATGCAATCATTCAAAACGAGAGGAACACAGTAACAAGCAAGAAACAATGAGCTTAAAGGTAGGCAGTTATCACAGACCAGTACAGATAAAATCAATTATCAGTAATCACATGTAGCTAATTATGAGGCAGAATTCAAGACACTAACATGTGAGTGGGAGGATGATGAAATAATTTTTTAAGCAAGAAACAAATTTTCATAATCAGGAAGACTTCCTGAAGAAAAGGCATATATTTTGTTTAGAAATATTTTTTAATAGTATGACTAATAAAGGCGTATGTATCTATAGAGCCTATGGTAATACATTACAAGCAAGTTAAGGATTTTGCTTTTTCCACTCGGGTATCTATAGAAGAAATCTGTGATTTTTTTGATGATTTGCTATGTAAGAGTCTTGCATTTATTTCCCAGCTCTGGGAATTACTTAGGAAGCAATATTGACAAGTGTGGGATTTGACAGAGGAGCAGACAAAGAGAGGTGCCATGCTTGACCTTGTGCTCACCAACAGGGAAGGGATCGTTGGAAATGTGACACTCCAGGGCAGCCTTGGTTGCAGTGGTCACGAGATGGTCAAATTCGAGATCATCAGGACAGTGAGAAGAGTGTGCAGCAAGGTCACTGCCCTGGATTTCAACAGAGCAGACTTTGGCCTCTTTGGGAACCTGCTAAGTAAGGTTCCATGGGATATAGCTCTAGAGGGCAGGGGGGCCTCAGACTGTTGGATGATATTCAAGGATCACCTGCTACAAGCTCAGGAGTGTTGCATCCCAACTAGAAGGAAGTGAAGCAGGAGGGCCCAGGAGACCTCTTTGGATGGATAAGGAGCTGCTGGGGAAAATTCGAAGGAAAACAGAGGCTTATAAAAGGTGGAAGCAAGGACAGACGGTCTGGGAAGAATACAGGGATGTTGTCTGGGAAGCTAGGGACCAGGTTAGGAAAGCTAAGGCCCAGTTAGAATTAAACTTGGCTAGGGATGTGAAAGATAACAGGAAGGGATTCTATAAGTACGTACCCTGGATTGGGAAAAGGCTGAGGTTCTGAATGATTTCTTCTGCCTTGGTCTTCACTGGCAAATGCTCTGACCACACCACCCAAGTGTTGGAAGGCAGAAGCAGGGACTGTGAGAATGAAGACCTTGGGCCCACTGTAGAAGAGGATCTAGTTTGAGACCATCTTAAGAACCTGAATGTACACAAGTCCATGGGACCTGATGAAATCCATCTGTGGCTCCTGAAGGAGCTG
>JBCJKH010009746.1:0-12505 GCA_039877255.1 Loriculus beryllinus | reverse complement strand
GTCCAATGCTTATCTGGACTTTGCGGCTCACACTGCCTAAATACTTCACACAGTCAAGACTATTTTGTTGAACATATTTTTGGTTTTGTTGAACACATATTTGGTTTTTTTTTTCATTTTGTTTTCTTGTTTCTTTTGTTGATACTGTTTGGTTGTGGATTTTTTTGTTGGTTTTTTTGTTTGTTTGGTTTAGGTTTGTTTTTGTTTTTGGATTTTTTTTTTTTAATATCTTTGATAGCCAGACACTTCCTTAATGATTCTGCTTTTCCTGAAGAAACTGTCCTACTTCATTTTTCTGTTACTAATGCTGCCTACAGAAGTTCACAGAATCATGGAAGGGACCTTCAAAATCATGGAGTCCCAACCTCAGTGCCATGGGCCAGAGCACCTTCCTCTAGATGTGGTTATATATGCCTTTCACTAAAAAGGGAAAAAAACATTAATATTAACGTGCCAAATCAGCAACAAAACCCTAGAAGGCACTGGAAGGCTGCTCTAAGGTCTACCCAGAACCTTCTCTTCTCCAAGCTGAACAAGCCCAACTCTCTCAGCCTGTCACTTTTGCTGATCAAAATTTTAGAAGGCATCTGGTAGCACTTGTGATATCCTGACTAGAAGCAGTAGCTACAGTTGTTTGAAAAGGAGCTACTAATATCATCATTATTAGGTCTTCTCTCATCCATACAGTTCAGAGGAAATTTTTCATCTGCCTTTACAGCTGTAAGGCTGCAAAGGCTGTGTATTCCTTTATTAACACTATCATCGAGTTACAGGCATCTGCCCACAAGCAGATCTGCTCCTTAGGGGAACATGAGCTACTCAAATTTATTTGCCCAGGCAGCTGCAGTGACCACTCTCAAAATCTGAATAGCTACATCCCAAAAAATAATATAAAGAATATAATAGAATCATAGAATAGTTAGGGTTGGAAAGGACCTTCAGATCAAAAGTACATAGAAGGTATTTTTTTCTTCTTTTGAAAGATGGATGATAGATTCCATGTTGCAATACCAAGAGACTATGGAAACTGAAGGTGGGTTTAGCTCGAGTGTAGTGCATTATAAGTAACTTTGCAAATTTGTTCACTGTAAGAAAGAACTTTCCTGGACCAACAGACATTTTGCCATCAAGATGGCAAAGAGTGGGCAAAAATTAAATACTAAGAAGTGTCAGCATTTTAAACAAATTGATTTTTCAACCACTTCGCGACCAACAAATGTCTCAACATACAGTCTTTCATTGTTACCTGGATTACTTCCACAATCACATTCAAACTGGTATCTGAGCTAAGCTAAAACCAATGCATATCTGAACTGAAGAAAATATCCATACATTCTAATACTAAAAATGGTCCCTTTTTATACTATTTATTCTAGTTGTCTATACAGAAAAGGTGGATATGAATGGATTTTTTTTTGAAAACCCATATCTGCTCCAATTGCCAGTATCCTTAACGTCACAGAAGAGAATTTTGCAATCCATAAATCTGACTCATGGTCACATACCAGTTTTGTTTATTGAAGTCAGATAAAATCAGAACCTGAACTGATTTCAGTAACTTTACCCTGACCTAAGTCAGGATTCTATGATTATCCTGATCCTCTACATGTAGCATATGAATACTGTTCTTAGGACTACTTTCTGAACACAGCAATGTACCTGCTAAAAGAAAATTCAAATTGGAGAGAGGCTTTGTGTGGAGCACAGTTAAATAATCATTATCATCCTGTTCTTAGTTTGCAGATAAAAGAGTACTATTTTTTTTGCCATGAAAGCATTACTAATACTTAAAATACACAACAAAGAAAAGCTAACAGCACATTTGAATTGACAAGTTTAGCCTGCCACGGTAGTCAGTTTTAAATTACAAGAAAAATATAATGCTTTGCTCTTGAGTTTGTCCAGTCATAAACAGCAGTGAGGACAAATATTTACAGTATAATCACCTTCCTGTCACTCTAATATGTCTTATTTTATGACATATCTAGTCAGGTAGTGAATAACACGCAGTAAGCTACACAAGGTCAGTGAGGACAAAATGCAGATTTCAGGATGAGTAGTGGCTCCACTATTTATTACTAAGGTTTATGTGCAGTTTCAATAGATGTTAAAGAGCAGCTTGAGCCTGCATGAAGCTTCATTTATTTCAGAAAGACTTTCCATAGATAAAGGGACATGGTTATATAGACCATAGAATCAGGTTTCTGTGTACTGTGACTGCTCAATCAAAAAATAATAAATGCATGAAGCAACTCCACTGGAAGCAGGTCTCTTCTAAGAATGTGTGCTAATGATCAATAAGGCCATAAAATGCACAATTTTAATTCAGAGTTTTAAGCAGCAACTCCAAGTTAAAAAGATTTGAAAAAAAATAAACTCAAGAAGTCTTTACAAAAAATACTAAAAATATTAAACTTGCTGTTGTTCAGATGCTCCATAAATACTAGAGTTGTACAGACAGAAAGACTGAAATTACTAACACCACCTAACACGAATCTGTCTAAAGTAAGCATTAAAATTTTACAGATGATGGAGAGGAACAATAATCTTAACATGTTTATTCTCTGCGATCATTTCATAGTGTAACAGCTGAATATAAAGAAAACCATGAAAACATCATATGCATTTGCATACATACATGTTTCAGCTCCAGTAAAATTACAAACTGTTGTGTAACAAAATGCCTTCTTCTACAACAATTTTCAGATTATCTCAATTGCTCTAGCACAATAAAAAAAGATGCTGTTGAAATATTACAGGCAAAACCAACACTGCAGCTGGTACTGTAATCACAATGTTTATTAACCTAGCTTATTTTCTGAACAATTCCTTCCTAACAGAGATATTCATATTATGATATTATTGGAATCATATGGCTTCCAGAGTTTACTGTCAGGAAACTGCTATGAAGACAGAAATAGACGTAAGCTTTTCGTTTCTGTTTGTCTGCCTCTGACCAGATGAATTTCCACCAAATGCCTCAAATAGATGAATAGTTGGCACTTTAATACAAAGATTAGCTTCAAACTCCATTTTACTATCCAGCCTGGAGATACCCAGGTATCACTGGGTAACAAAGGTAACACTGTCCAATCTACAGAATAACAGTAAAAAAACCTTAAGAAATTGTTTCCTAAAGTTCTCTGTTGTTGCTGCTTAATACAGTTACTTCAGATATTTTAAATTAGTGTACCAAGAGTCAAAAGTAAAAAAAGCTGAAGCTCTAATAACACCAACAGTGTTCTTTGCCACTATGCAAGCCCCAGGCAGCAAAAAGCTATGTAAACACTGCAAACTGAAAACTCCTACCAAGCTCCTTAAACGCTGCTCATATGAATACTAAAATTGTGAGTCTAGAAAACTCCAAGAATAACAAAATTCAATTCACCCTAAGAACCGATGAAGAATGTTTCCAAATCAGATAAGAACAATGACCTTTTGCCTATAAATGTATAAGCAACAGCATGCATTTCCTTCTTCCAATTATCTTCAAATCTTTTGAAATCAAAGCATCAAGTCTCTCTTTTGTCCAGCTACAGAAAGAAAATATACAGGGATGTTTTTTCATTTTATATGAAAAAAAACCCAACCCAAAACCTAGACTGGGGAGAGACAGGATTGAGAGAAGCCCTGAAGAGAAGGACTTGGTGGTGCTGACTGACAAGAAGCTCAATGTGACCCAGCAATCTGCACTTGCAGCCGAGAAAGCTAACCATATGCTGGGCTGCATGCAAAAGAGCATGACCAGCAGGTTAAAGGGGGTGTTTCTCCCCCTCTACTCCACTCTCATGAGACCTTGACTGCAGTACTGCATTCAGCTCTGGGCCCCTCAAGGAGACGTGGACCTGCACAAGCGAGCCCAGAGGACTTCCTATGTGTCAGGACAGCCTATATCTATTTAGACTGGTAGCAGAGCAAAATGAAGGGCAACAGACCAGGCAGCATAAGCAACAAGATTCACTCAGTGTACCAACCACATTCACAGCTGGGAACACTAAAGGAACAGAGATACACAGGTGAAGAGGCAACCAAATGCATTCTACCGCTACAGGACGACTCAAATGTTTTAAGTTGTAAGGGTAGCAAACAGTCCATTCACTGAAGAAAAAAATTAATGACTTCAAATGATGTTTTGAAACATATATTTACTTAAGTTGAAGGTACCAGGTAGGTCATACTCTCTGTGTCAAATTGGAAGAGCTATTAAGCAGGGTAGGGAAAGACATTTAAAATTATAACCATTAACAAACATACTAAATGTTTTATTTCAGCTAATAACCAAAAAATTGCATAGAGTGGAAATGCAGTTCACACCAACCTGAGCAATCAGGCTTACAGAGAAAATGCTTCCCCAGTTTCTTCATTCTAAAGTGCAACCTTTTAAAGTATGAAAGTCACTATGAACAAGGTAGACAATACCCCTTCAGTAGAGAATTTTATTTTCTTCAATGTGTTCAAGTTACCATAGAGCAAAGTTTTCCTCTGTACCTGTAAACAACTACTGGACTTTAGATTGCCATTGACATAAGCTAGATTTTGACTTAGAATTTTGTTTCTAAGGCATTCCAAATATCTAACACTGAAAAATCATGCTATGGTGAAGAGAGAAATATATGCAGATCAAAAAGTCCATAAATATTTTAAACAACTGCTGTACCCACCTGCTACATTAAGCTTTTCAGCTGCTCCCAAGCTAGGAGCAGGAGTGGTAGTATTGTTGGTAGAATTTGCTCCTGTTCCATTAAGCACAAGGTTTTCCACCTTGGACTCCAGCTTCCCAATGCGCTGCAAGATATTATCCAACAAGACAGCAAGTGTCTTCTTCAAATCTACAAATGAAAATGAAAAGTTGAATTGCTTAATAATGCGATACACACTGTCAGACAGAATCAAAAATAGATACAAGAATGAGACTGGAATATATAAAGACACTTCATCAGTGCAAACCTTTGTCATTAGCAGTTCTATGCACTAACATTCCCTACTTTGTTCAGTCTTGGGTAAAAATTCCCGTAGATGTATTTTATAAAGCACACTGCAACTCATATATATATCCTATATTCAAGGCGAAGTGTGAGCTTTCATGGGTACGCACACGGGAACAAAAAAAGTGCATGTTTTGTAATAGTACAAGTAATAAGAAGCTGCTTAAATAATGACTCCGAATCTAAATCCATGTTCAAGCACTATTAAAGGAACAGTCTGTGCTAAGTCACTTGGAAACAAAAATCCCCTTCCCAAGAGGGACAGTTTTGCGTCAGTACAAAAACCTTCACCTGCATCTTCTCCACCACAGCCAGGCTCTGCACTGACCAAAAAATCCCCAAAAAAAAACAATCAACCAAAACCCACAAAAACAAAACAAAACAACAACAAAAAAAAAGACAAAAAAAAAAAAAAAAGACAAAAAACACCAGAAGAAAAAAAAAGAGAAGAATAAATGTGAAGTTCAACCTTTCTGATAAATGCACAAAACATCACAAATCACGTGTTTCTTTTCTTCAGTCTGTGGGCGATTGCCTTTACCTATCTGTTCGGTCTGACACAGCCTTTCCTTCACATGGAAAGCAACAAAGAATAACAGAAGTTTGCCTATCAAATGGCATCCCAGAAAAAATTCTCTAATAATTTTTTTTTCCCTTTTCTTTTGTTCGGATTTCTTGAAGTGACCCAGACAGTTGGGCAATCTTACAGAACTGTGGCCAACAGGGGAAAATGGACCAGTATTAGACTAAACTGTGTAATTATAGTGGCAACAAGCCAAAGAAGATGAAATAAAATATTTTTCTTTGCTTATGTACCCTTGTCTCAAGATTAAAGAATTCAGTACGATTAATTTACATTATTTTCCCATCTATTTACATATAACAACTACATGTGCTCATGCTTAATATATATTCTGCTTTCCACAACTTCAAAATCAGATAACTTTCTGATCTCTAATAGAAAATCTCTCCACACATCTGAAGATTCCTCTGCCCCTAACACAAGCTGCATTTTTGCCACACCTACTTTGTGCTTACCTCTTTTTTTTCCTTATGACTAATCCAATTCTTGTGCAAATGAGACAGTAAATAAGAAAATGCTATTATTTTTAGAGAGCTTATGTTTCAGATAAAAGGAGAGTTATGTTTTCTCCATGGAGCTATATACTGGATTTTTTTTCCTTTATAGCTGTGTGTTTTCCTCCGACCTTTAAAGATCAGAAGATGTACTCTTAAGCACTAATAATAATTCGGACTACTTTAAAAGGGTCCAGAAGTCTCTTAATGGTATGATGTACAGAACAAAAGGTATGAGCGACTGCTCACCAGAACAAAAGAAGACAATGCCAAAAAAACCAAACACCACAAAACCAAACAACTGAAGCCTGTTTGAGAAGGGGAGGGCAGAAACACAGATTCATAATAATTTTTGTAAAACAACTGTTTACTCCTACAAAAATATAATACTCTGTGTATACTTGGACTACAACTTTCAAAAGTGACGTGTTATCCAACTACCCAACAGGTGAATAAAGTAAAAGTGACAAAGTGAACAAGCTATGCAATCACAATTAAGGAATAATTGAAAATCTTTTGGGTGGGTAAAAGCAGCCAAATCAAGCAAACTTAAAACTTATTGTTGAGCATGGAAATCATGACTGTGCTCACTAATATCGATCAGAGGATAAGAATAAAAGCAATAAGGAGGCTAAGTAGCAACAGTATTAATTTTCATAGACTAGTGAACCAACCTTGCCAATTATCATTAACATCAGTCATTAATGTGTTTAGTCATGAATAGTTAACTTGATCGTTTGTTATCAACAACTCATCTGATGCCAAACAGGACAAATTTTTTACTCATTAAGTAATTATCTTGCTCAGTTTCATAAAGCATTATTTAATACGACGTTACTCACCATAGCATCTTTACCTCTAACATTATAACTAAATACATTACCAATATTTTGCATCTTTCTAAACTCCTCATTTGAAAACACCTGTCCAAATTTACCCTTAAACTTAAAATCCTTCTTAGCTGTGGAAGTTGAAATTTCTACAGAAAACTTAGCTTTACTTTCACAGAAGAGTTACAAAGTTATTTAACCCATTTTCAAATCTTCTCTAACTTCTCCTAGTGTTGGCAATTCAACTTATTCCTCACCAGGATCTGAAACAGGGAATGATTAAGACAGGCAACAAGCTGCAGGAGGAACTTGGTTTAAGTATATCCTCTACCCTTAGACCTAGCTAGGACACATATTAACGCAGCTGCCCTTCAATTTCTGGAGACAACCTGGGGTTTTTTGTTCTTTGTTTTGTTTATTTTCTTTAATTCCCTTACCATCAAGTACCCTTACAAGATATATGGCAGACAGGGTTTTGTTTTAAGCCTACACACACAATTCTCTAGGGACCTCTACTTGTTTGGAGGTCTTCAATCTAAAGACTGATCTAGTATTGACTGATCTAATATTGACTGATATAGTAAACGCTATTTAGTTTGTATTGCTCTGTAAGATTACAATACTATAGTTCAACAAATCAGAAGTAACAGAATGACAACAGCTTTGCTTAAGCAATAAAGCAATATAATTGTTAGCTATGCTTAAGATGATAACCTCAGGCTTTAAGGCAAGCAGCTTCACACACTCAAAACCCCTTCTTTTAGGGGAAAAGAGTAAGCATTAAGACTTCCTGTCAAACAAGGCACTGAAACTCAAGAGAGTTTTCTACCCTGAGGTAAAAATAATATATCTGATCTTAATTTAAGATTATGCCAGATAAGTAAACTTAAAAGTTAAGTAAACTGACAAACTGACTGAACAAAGAAGTGAAAGGGGAAAGAAGAAGAAATAAACATAGATCTTCACCAGTAAGGCAAGTTCTTCCACAAGGAATTTCTCAGATCATCGATACACAAACTGAAAAGCCTCCCATGTTTTGCAAAAAAAGCAAAAAGGGTTTGTCTTAGAGCAAGTTCTAACAAATAACCTGAGGCATACTAGATACAGCTACTAGACAGATGTTAAGAAAATTTAGCAGACAACTTCATTTCCAAGTGACTGGAAATGTAAAATTTTTCCCATTTCATATTTACAAGTGAAGGCTTTTTTCTCCATCTGTGCAGAAAATCCACAGTGTAAAGTACTGTCAATTGAGCAGCATTCTTAAGTAAAATGTTTGGACAATTTAGAAGAAACTTTAATCAGATCACTATGCAATCTAGAGCACACACTTACCGTATGCTGTCATTGTCCCAACATAAGGTCCATCAACCACATTTTTATTTTCTTCAGCTAATGCTTTGATATATCTTTTGCTGAGATCCAAAATTTGCTCACGCAGGACTGAACTGCTTTCATGTTGTGTTTGCTGCTGAATAGTAAAATGCAGAAGCATCATTCCCCAAATGAAACCAAAAGTCACCAGGAAAAAGCCAAGTTTCTGAGAGGACAGCTTCCATGGAGAGAATGCCATGATTCCCAACAGCTTCACACAGTTACTACAAAAGTTCCTAAAGCATGAAGGCAAACAGCAAGTTCATGGTCATGGTATCACAGAGCGGAACTCAGTCTTACTCCAACTCCTTAGTCAAAGTATATCCGTATTTCAGTTCCATCCTGTTGTAAAAGGAAAGAAAAGAAGCATTGTTACCACAACATATTAGAAGGTTGTACTAGCTGTAGCAGGACTTCACCCTCACTAATACAGGAGTAGACAATATGCTTTTTTTAAAAAATGTTTTATTTGCCTGTATCAACATTGTAGTGTACTAGCCAGAGCACAAAGAAGCTGAGAAAAGCACTGGAAAAACAATGAAGAGGGAGAGATGAGCCTGAGCAGGTATAGAATGCCTCTAAGTATATGAATAAAATTCAATGCTTGAAGTGGTTTCTAAGCTGAATTTCAAGGTAAGGCTGCTTTTACATATTTTTTTATGTGCATACACAAAACTTTGTGATGTTGCCAGTGCGACAACTTAAGACAATTCTCAGCATAATACAGCTCTCAGAAAAATAGTAATTTTAGCTGGCAGTGACACTGCTCAGAGTTCCTGGCAAGAGCTACAGCGTATGACCAGATAGGTGATCAGGAAATCAGACTCCCCCAAGGGTAAAGAAGAGAAAAAGAAATCTACATTATTTAAGCCAATACACTCTCCTGGCTTGCACTGCAAGCAGCCAGAAGGCTGAAACAATCTCCTCTTGCTCCTGTGTGGCCTCTGCCATGCACAGTACTTATTCATAAAACATAATCCGATGAGTTTGCCCTTTATAATCAAATTCAAAACACATACATCTAAATGCTACAAGTTTTATACACAAAAATAATGTTCTCAGAGCTTTCGACACACTAGGGGAAAAAAAAATGTTATAATGGCTTTCAAGACACTGTAGGACCACCTTTTTATGGTAAACTCAAAAATAAAACCTGGCATAAAGAATCTAAAGGCAAGAAAAGCTCTGTGATGAGGGCTGCAGGCTGGGTCCTCAGCATAAAGCCCAACAAGAAGAAAGGTAATTAAAAGGTAATTAAGTGTAACCTATCATGTTAAACACATGATTTGGTAAAATGTTATTCTTTTAGCTTCATAATGCTTCCAGACAGGATTAAAGAACATAATGTTCCCTTCCATTCTGCTCTGGTACAGATAATGCAGATGTTACTCTTTTTTTTCAATAGGATAATTACACAGACACCTGCTAGCAGTGCTCTCTGTTTGTTAAAATTGCCTTTAGACTTTCTGCTTTCAGTTGAACCAGCAGTTCTGCAGAGGAACAGAAACACCTTTGGACCACTTATCTTCCAATTGCCTTTAGACTTTCTGCTTTCAGTTGAACCAGCAGTTCTGCAGAGGGACAGAAACACCTTTGGACCACTTATCTTCCAAAATGTCTTGTGTGTGAGTTTAGCATTATTGACTATTATCAATTGTAGAAGCAAATGTGCCAAACAGAACTACCTCTACCCTAACAAAAATGATTTGCACAATCTTTTGGAAAAGGCTAATTTTGTACCCATATAAACAAGTGTTTAAGACCTTATGTTGGGACAATAACAGGATTATCCTCAGGATAGTCAGGATTCAAATGTTCATCAGTTTAATGCAGTGCTGTTCATCACTACTGCCACAGTTATTACAATCTTAGCTTTCTGTAGCCAAAGCAGAACATTAGTAAACTTACAGAGTATGACTAGTAAACGATGTACATGCCCTTCTGGACCTTCAGTCATGGAATCTCTCATTCTCTTCTTACATACACAATGACACAAATTCAGTTGCAGCACTGTACCATCATGCTTGATGCTGCATAATTACTGTATGGCAATCAGCCCGAAGAGGTGCTCTTAAAACCCTCCACACCAGGATCTTAATGCAACTACTGATCTATTTCCTAGATTCTTCTCTGAAGAGAGCACACTATACTTCTGTTTGCAACTATCTGAATCTGCAGAACAACTTGCTACAGACCAACTGAGGACATCTAGACATAAATTTCCTCTGTTCCTATAAAGGGTGTGTTAACCTAAAAGCTAATGATAATTCAAGTCTCAATCTGCCAACACACCCGGTCTACAGCCAGAAAACACAGTGGTGAGTAAAAACACCTGCCATATCCTAGCACTTCTCTGCTAAGAGATGCCAGGAGTCATGCTTCATGCAGAAGCTGATGTAATGCATCTTAAAAGGGGGAGGCAATCCTCTAAAAGCTCCTTACTAGGAGCAATGAGTCCAAATTGGGACTGCTAGGTTTTAACAGTTTAAACAAGACATGCTTCAACATATACAAAAGCTAGAATTCCAGGCTGATGTTCAGTCTCCTCCTGCAGCTGCACTGCCTAAACAGATGTGTACTATACCCCAGCTGAATACAAGTTAATGCATTTCCTGGTACTGCTGTTCTTCATTCCTGCAGGAGTATCTCAGCAGATGTCCCACCCCAGCTGGCCAATCTGTGTTCTGAAATACCGCAATCCATGCTGAACCCACCCTGCCCCTTTTTTACTTATTGCAAGATCTTGTCTTTCTTTAGCCTTTATGGAGGCTGAATATACCTTTCCTTCTTCCAAAATACAGCATTAACAATGGGATAAGATGCAGCTTACTACTTAATACAGTCAAGAAAAATCAAAGAACAGTCCTACACTGTGTTGGTACAAGAAAAGAAAGGATAAACCAGACCAAAGAAGAAAAAAGATGCCCTATTCCTGCAAGTATACTTGCACTTCAAAATGATGTGTGCTCACACAGGCAGTCTCCATTCCCAGCACCTCAGGAAGAAGAGGTAGCTGAAAAATCACAGAACTATCCCTGACTCGTGTTTATGCATGCTTTTGCTAACTGCATGTTTTATAATTTAAGATCCTTAGCATATAAAATAAATGCATAAAACCACTTCCTTAGCTTCATGGAAAGTCTTAAGTCTCGCTTTTTCCTATGCTGCTAAATTTTATTTTCAGCATGCTTCTGCCAACCCATTCTTTTCTCCCAGCTGACAGATGTCACTACGTCTTCTCTCTCATCACTCATCTACAGTTAAAATGGCACCACATACTGCGCCTGAAGTAGCAGTTCGGGATGCAGTCCCATGAAGTGAGAAAAGCAGAACAACACTGGGTCACAACAGTAGAAGCAGGACAGATGGACTGAGGGAGAACAAGAGTATAAATACTCTGGGTTTGGGGCTTTTTTTAGGCTGAAGGGAAGATGACATGTTTGCTTCTGTATGTGTACATGTAGTAGAAACTGGCAGGAGGGGGTGGTATGAAAGTTGACGGAGAAAAAAGCAGCCTTGATAAGATGCCATAAAACAAAGTAAATTTTCAGCTTGAGCAAGAACCTTGCCTTCACATTCAAAAATAAACTCTCCACCTAGACACAGTTTGGGTGGCAACACCACCTTAATTTCCCCATGTGGGTCTGGGGTTTCGGAGTACTCCAACACGTTTCCAGTTTTCTACCTAACACATAATTTTCAATAGTTTAGTCTTACAGAAATTAAATTATCACATGTTCTTTTTATCATCTTGTTTGCTTACTTTGGTATTTCAGGGAAGAAAGAGTGAAAAAGGGAGGAAGGTTTACGCAAAAGACAAAGGAAAAAAAGATTACAGGAAAAATCCTTATGGATTGAAATCCTTATGGTTCAGACAGCGTTAATCAATTAAAAACACTCCAGGCAATACTTGTAATGTCATAATCACAAACTAATCTGATCTTCTTTTAATGAACTGCTTGGAGATTAAAACAACCCCCAAAAAAACCCAAAAACCAAGACAAAACCCAACAAATTTTAGGAACAGGACATCCCTAAACCTCAGAAAACCAGAAATATTCCTGACCTTGAACAAATAAAATAAATTTACATTTTTACAGTCATTTATTGGTGTCCTGGGTTCAGCAGTAGGACTCGTTTTTCTGCTTCTTAGTAGCTGGTGCAGTGCTGTGTTTTTGACTTTCAGCCTGGGAACAGCGCTGATAACACCGATGTTTTCAGTTGTTGCTCAGTAATGTT
>JBCJKH010009745.1:4327-15427 GCA_039877255.1 Loriculus beryllinus | reverse complement strand
AAATATTAACATGAAGGTCAGAGGTTGAAATATTAAAAAGCAGTTAACAGGCCTCTTGAGGAGCACTGGTAATGCACAGCAGCTCTGCATACTTGCAGACAATGTAAAAAGCCACAATATTATCCCTTAAAACCAAACACTTATGTGCAGAACTCAATAAGTAAAAGCTGTTCAGGAGCTGAAATGCTAGTTCTGCTGGGAGATGCCCTCCCTGGGACCAGAAGTAACGGCACTGTGATACCCTCCAGGATCCAAAGGTGCACAGCAAGGCAAGAAGCCTGCCGAAGGCTGAAGTAAAAGCTGTCAGAAAGCCATCAGCTGGAGAAAAACATTAATGATTATGATGCCAGTGCCTTTTAACACAGACAAATGACCTTTCTCATGACTGGCCTTGGGTTTTTTATTGTCACAACTATTTGAACTAGCAACACTTTGGTATTGATAATCTTGAACCCAATTTCAAGCATGCTGTGCACCTCCAATAGGGTTATATTTTTTTATAGAGAGCTCTACTTCCATTTAGTTAATAAAACTGAGTCCCTCTCGTGGCTCATATGCAATTTATTGCTCTCTTACAATCTACAGATGGTTGGAATTTGTCTAATGGGAAACACAGTATGCATCCTTCACAACCTCTACCTGAAGGGTTCTTATCAAATAGATTTTCCAACATGGTTTGGTGCAAGCGGATGCAGGAGCTGCCAAAAGTACCCTAGGTTCCATGCATGACCTGCCTGAGCTCAGGGGTGCCATCTATCTCACAGCCCAGCCTACAGCCAGCTTCTCTGCCCCATGTTGTTTTATGATTGGGTGATATGATGAACTGATAAGGTCAGTATGGAAGTCCATGACAGTTTCTAGCTTATCCTATCTGCTGTACACATAGAGGAAGAGAGAGCTCAAATTTTCTGTGTCATGCTGTGAAGCTGTTTGAGTCAGTTTGAACACATACTGAAACTGAGATCACTACTGCACTGCATCCGCGTTTGACTTGTAGTTAGGCACCTGTGAAATGAGAGTCTGCCTAACTATTCCATGGCTTAGCAGAGAAATTACTTCCCTGTTTAATCATGTTTGCTTGCTTAGTATTATACTATGCCAAAACTGCTTCTAAGCCACTGGAGAAGAGGCTTTAGTTTGTCTGTAAACTTCATGGCTTTTGTGGTTTTGTGTCAATGATTTTGTGCCCTGAATTTAAATAAACTGGGAAATAAGAGTCTGTTCTAGAGCCCACCCAAAAGACTGATGATGTTCCCAGCACACTGATCAGACAATATGAAGGAAATGCAAAACCTACATCTGACTAGAGCAGTATACAACCAAAGTTTCTGCATGTGCCATGCCAAACAAAGGCTGAGCCTAGCAATTTTTATGGTTAATGTGTTCCATCATCTACATGATAACTTGGTAGGTGCAGTTAGAGCGAAGGTTTCAGTCCCAGAGCAGAAGATACTCTGCAGTGAGATCATGACAGTTGTTTCAGCTAAGCAAAGTACTGCCTGGCTTTGAGATAAAGCTGTCTGTTGGAAGGAAAATCTCAGTCAGTCCGTGGCTATGTCATCCTTGCTCTGGGTGGAAGCTGATTTGATGTGTAACATCCGTTATTTTCATTCAAATTTGGAAGACCTGTCTACATGTTTTGGTGTTGGGCTTTTTTTTTCCCCTTGGTATAGGATGTGAGGGAGGGAAAAATAACTAAATTGACCTTTCAGTTGACAAAGATGCAGTGTAAAAAGACTTGAAGAAATGAATATCCTCACAATTATGCATAGTAAGGCATTCTTACTCAGTTTTTCTCATGTAAAGAAAACCAAGAAAAACAGAGCTATTATGACTTTACCCACCTACAGACTAAGCCTGAGAAGATCCTATTTCTCAGACCTTTGTCAAATTTTCAGTCTATGTAGTGGGAATTCTTTTTCCTCCCTTAAAAGATAAATATGTTAAGTATTCTCAAAGGACAATAGTTTTCCATCTGAGAAAACAAATGTCATCATTCTCTCTGAGTCTACAACCTTGCCTTCCTTCCCCTCCTCCATCTTTTATCCCTATCCCTCTGGCCACAGGAATCCATATTCTCCTTTACCATTAATCACTCTTTTCCTGGGATCTTGTAACATTTGGGGACAATATATACTGAGGCAAAAATTATACTTTATGAAAATTGACTCAACTGTAACCTATCTTTCTGTTTGATTTTAAATAATAAAAGGAATGAGAGACTCACGGCTATTTAAATCAAGAAGTAAGCCACTGATAATGAAAAGCAGTTCCACTGCTTTAGCCACACAAGCGCTATGGCAGGAATTCCTAACACTCCTGACCCAATGCAGAGCCACACAGCAAAATCTTCATCAGGCCGATAACCACAGGAGGTTCACCACAGACCTTGGAGTGATAGATAGAACAGTACCTCAAGGAGTTCACAGCCAAGTGATACTCAGGAATCTCTCATCTCAGTATGAAATGGGCTAGGTGCAGAGCTGAGTCCAGGAGGATCCCACTGGTTTGGATCTAAAAAAATTGTGGAGTTACATTTCTGCACACTTCCACAGCGTCACACAACATACTTTCATTGTGGGAGCCTGTCTTAAATTGCTTGAGGCTTTAGAGAGAGAGTTTGGCTAGTTCTGCACAACACTCTGTCTTTTGATGCCTTCCACAAAACATTTATATCTCCTTTCAAGGCTTGCCAAAAAATCAATTATTAAAAAGTACTCTAACAATGAAAACTGTGTATGATTCTGATATGTCCAGAAGGTACTCTGATGTATACACACATTGCATGTTTCCTGACTTACTTAGCAGTCTTCTTTATGCTCTTAACAGGTTTGTGTCTCCTTCCTAGATTTTTAAAAAAGGAAACTGAAAGCATGGAATCTTCAGTGCTCAACAGCATTGTGCAACATGAATTTGAGGGACTAGAACATTGTGATCCAGTACATGGGCTTCTGCCATTTGAACTAAGAGAGAAACCAAGTGTGTGGATAATTTAACATAATTGCAGGGAAAATCCCTTTAAAGCCAGATACTGAAACATCTGTAGCGCAAAAAGTCTTCTTGCCTGCAAGCTGCTAACATGTCACCAACCATGTCCAAAATGAATGGTTTTGACTAGATTTTTTTAAAAATCTAATCTTAAACTGGGGCTTCCAATACCACCAATTTCAACCTTGAGAAAAGTAGAAAGACCTACTGACTGATAAGAAGCTAAATCAGAATATTACAACAAAAAGGGTTAAGCAACACTAAACATAATTAGAACGACCTTCAGCATCTACTTAGGTGAGAAAACAAATCCAAATACACTTCTAAATTCAAGATTACATCAGAAAGGTGTTGCTTTGTCCAAAATCTCAAAAAGCCTGTTTACTTTTTTCTCTATTGACCTTTCTCACTTCTGTTCTCTTGACTTGTTTGATATTCATTGCAACATATCTAAAACTGGATTCCGAAGCTGGTGGTGGTGATGCCAGATCATATTTCTTGACATAGCTGCTTTACTTTGGTGTTACAACTACCGCAGATAATGAGTTCAACAGAATGAGATATGATTTAGGCTGTCTGCTACATAAGAAACCCAAACTACAACTTCATATTCAAGCAAACTCAAGGTGAGATCTAGAGGAAAAGCTAGGTATGGGAATTTTAGGTAGTCAGCTGTCTTCCCAACACCCTCCCTTTGCCCTCTGGCATTGTGCTTGGGAAATGGGAGTTTTCATCCACACTATTCTTCCCTGTTGTCAGCTATCTTTAAACTGACTCCTGCAGCTGTATTCTGAGACATGCTGGGTTGTAAGTCCATCAATACTATGTAAATTTACCCTGTAAGCAGATTACCTATTACTGTGGGAACAGACTAACCTGCATCTGCCACATTGCTTTCACTTTTAGTGGACAAGGTTAATGGTGAAAATAAGGTTAATCCAGTAAAAGTTTAAGCAATTGATTACAGAACAGGAAATTATGTTACAAAGAATTAAAATATGATGCTAATGTCTTTGTTTTAAGCAGTTCCTTCAGGGTTGTTTTTCAGCATTTTGAATTTGGTTACCACTTGGCATTTGAGAAAGTAGCATTTCCTCATACTGGCAGATGAATATTCTAGAATAGCAAAAAAGATTTGGTTAATTTTTCTGATAAATGCCACTACTCTTGACCTGGAAAAATAAAGATTTTTGAAAAGCAGGTATTTAGCATCTAACCCTACGTATTCCTGGCTGGATTAATTTTTATTTTTTTTTTTGGTTGGAACTGAATTGGACCTTTAGGTGTATTAGTATTATCTTCAAGTCTAACAAAAGGATGGATGGCACACATTCATTTGACACTATAAACCATCTATACAATAGAATATTATGATACTGGAAGGCAAATCCTTCAACAAACCTTCAACAAAGGTAGTTTCCTTTATAGCTTTTGAACTTGGCTGGGGACTACCAATTGTCTGCACCCTGGTGATCAAAAGTGTCTAAGAGAACATAAATTGCCCACTCTTTCTTGTTTGGTATTTTTTATATGTTGACTGTACCTTGCAGAACTACTTTCAGGTTAATTTTTAGGCTTAATGCACCTCTTCCCCCAAAAAATTCAACAGTGATACCCATACAGACCATATAATGCAACCTCTAAAAACCATATGTGAAACTTAGATTTTAACACAGTTTTAAAGTGAACAACACTCGACCTTTGGGAAACTTTTACCAGAATGGAAAGCTACATTTGTTTTGTGATAACTAAGTCCCCAGGTATTGAGGTCTAATACTGAAAATGGTGTATTGCAAGCAAGTGAAAAGAGCAAATGGAAATCGCACAAACCAATTTGTTGTTTTCACTTATGCTTCAGAGCCCTGAATGTCGTCTTGGGTGGAAAATGTCTTAGCAGTTTTTTCTATCCATCTGAAACCATTCTAATATATTGAAAAATGGCAGTGACATTTTCCCAAGATATTTTTATGTGCAGTACCTGGTCAATCCTAAGTGAGAAGAGAAAAAAGGTCTCTGATTATAAACCTGAAACTGTGTCCTCAGTAGACTGCTATTTCCCCCCCCAAGTATATAGGGGCTTTTTAATAGAAGAATCTTCATTTTCATAAATATTATGTATATTTAATTCAGAAATATAGCCCTAGTTTAATATAACATCTCCTCTCCTACTCTCTTTTTCCTTATAAAATGTAGACAAAACAGCAGCCGGTTATCCACTTAAAGGCCATTCTCTGGTCAGGCTGAGCAGAACCTTCAAGTCCAAGTGCTTTAATATCAGCAAAGGCATTAAGACTGGCAGGTAAAGAGTCTAATGACTTTTAAATGGATATATCCTCTCTCCCCACATGGTGGTGACTGAGCTGCAAACAAGCTAGTGCACTTCAGGTGAATTATAAACTTTAGATGCATATAAAAACTGGGGGATAAATCCAAACCAGCCCTGGAGTAGCAGTTTCCACACATGCCAGGTTTTATAATATCTTAGGGGTGTTGCTTTGTGGGAAGTGTGAAAGAATTTTTCACCCAGCACCAGACTGACTAAGGAAAGCTCCTTGTCAGGTTTTGGCTTCTCCTGGAGGAGCTGGAGCCGTGCTGGATATATCCGGATGTGCTGTTCGTGTTGTCACACTTAAACGGGCAGCAGGTAGTGACACAGGATGTTATAAATATTTCTTAAGCTATGAAAATCCACACGTGTCCTCTAGAATCAAGATGGATTTAGAGTAAAACACTTCCTGGAGAAGATGGAGGCATATATGCACCTCTTCTGGAAGAGCAAGATGACTCCACAGTCCCGCTGGCATCAGGTGCCAACTCCCCTGTTTCTGAAGACAGAAATGATTTAGAATGAGACCTCGACCTGCTCTGTAAGAATTATTGCCATTACTTCTCAAATGATGCAAGTAACAAATTTCTTAGTGAATTAAACTACCACTCCTGTGCCTTTTTCTGTGCACATATTCTAAGACAATAGGGGAATAATTTCTACAGTCAAAAAGAGTTTTAAATTATTACCTTCCAAGTGATGTGTTTTTTGGAATGGGACCAAGTAGGAGTTACTGTTATTTGTGTATTTCTCACATAAAATCAGAGATAGGCTTGGATCGTTACTGAACAAGCCAGAGGATTTATTACACAGCTAGGAAAGCCTGTGATCTAAAACCAGCAGTACTGCTTATAGTTGTACAGTTTTTCGCATGTGTTTATGAGTTACACTCTGGAAAGAGCAGAAAAGCAGGTGTGAGAGGAGTGGGATGAGGACAAAGCTTCTATGTATCACTTCAGAAGGTGAATTAGTGCCTTGATGCTCTATTAGTATTTGTGTACGTATTCTTGATGCATTGTCCTGAGGTAGCATTGGCTCAGCTCTCAAAAAATTACATGGGCTAAGAGCATACAGTACTGCCAAACGGGATGTCTATGGGATTTGGCAGTGGAAAAATCTTTCAATTTCCTATCTTCTTGACAGAGTTGAACTGGTTTCCAGACCACCCTCAAGTGACTGTGCCTCAATTTCCCTGTCTGTTAGATGAGTACATTGATATTGATATGTTTAGAAATGCACTTGGAGATTCATGGGGGAGAGAGGAGCGCTAGCTGTGAAACAGGCACCAACATCTGTGATGTTGCTATTACCTGCATTACTTTCTATACACAATATCCTGGCACCTTAATATCTGTAGTATAAAGTGATCATGGACACAAAGGGAGGTCAGCAGGAGGGAGAATGCATCCACACCCATAAAAAACAGTTCAAGCACAGAAGTGCCCAAATGTAAATGATGCGCATCTTTATTTGAAAGTAGTAGTGAGAGCTGTGAGGCCAAGTAGCCCACTTTGAAAATCTTAGGTGAGAGGTTGCTGCTTGTTTGTTCTTTGGGCTTTTTTTTTTTTTTTTTTTTTTTTTTTTTTTTTTTTTTTTTTTTTTTTTTTTTGTTTGGTTGTTTTTTTCTTTTTCCTTCAGGGATTTGCATGATGACCAGTGTTTATTCAGATAATCAGCTTAATGAACAAGACTGGGAGCGTTAGCTGGATTTTATCCCAGCCAACACGTTTTCAAGAGAATCACTGAAGTGGTTGTAAGAAAGCGCTAGAAACACAATTCCTGGAAGCAATTCCCAGCTGTCATGTTGAATTATTGAGAGACTTAGAGCTGCTAAGTTTTCCTCGTCTCTGTTTAATCCTCTGTAAACTGAGTAAAATAAAATATATCTCAAAATGATGTAGTGAGTTACCAAAATGATATTGTGAAAGATTTCCTGTCTCTTCAGAAGAGGTGAGCTGTCTAATGCAAGGTATTGGTGTTCTGTTATGAAGCAATTCTTTTTCCTAGACAAAATCCTGTAACTTGGTGCTTCATTACTGATGACTGGCAGCTCACTTTCAATTCATAATTATAGTCCAAACCCACATCCCATCCATTTCTTCATAGTAAATGCTTGTATTTGTGTACTAGTGATGCAAGAGGAAAATGTGTAGACCACTTCTTTAATTTCAGTAAAGAGGAATAAGGGAATAGTATGAGATAACGCTCCTGTTTCAAATAAGCATAATAATAATAATAAAAAAATCAGTATTTTGCTTTCCTAGATGTTACACATTTTCCAAGTTACATTAGAAATTCATATTCACTTCATATGCAACGTATTTGTTATTTTCTGGTTTTCCTCCAAGACATTTTGCCACTATCCTGCCAGGACTGTATGTTGTCTGACCACTTCCCCATTGCAATTAAGGATTGAAACCACTTGCTTACGCACAACGGAGACCATCATACCTAACCCCAAAGGAGGCCAGAAACTCCTAGCACACTGCATTTCCCAGGCCAACCAGGAGGCCCAGGGCACAGAAGGACAGTGTGCTATTTGCAACAAGGGCTGGCACACTGACAATCCACATGAGTAGAGCACTTAGAAATAAAAAATAAAACCCCCCAAACCAATGGTGGGGGTGGATCAGCACATCTCATAGAGAGGTACTCCTGAACTTTCATAATAAAATGAGATAAACTGCTTCAAAATCAGTTGTTAAGAACATGCTACCAAAGAGACAGCCTCAAGAGTGATGTTTAGCCAGAAGCTTTTCTTCAAATCATGCAATCTGTATTTGGTAGACAGTGTGCAGAATCATAGGCTTGATCTGAACAGACATCAGAACATGCAGCTTGCACAAGTGACAGTCTTCCCAGGGAATTTCATTTTGTCCCTCCTCCCCTTTCCTCGTTTTTCTTCCTTTCTTTCTCCAGTGCCAAAGTCAGAGGAGGAGGTGAGATAATGCCTTGGGGTGCCAGAGGTGGGGTTTTAGAAGAGAAGGAGGTAGTCTCTGACTCCAAATGGAAATACTTCAGTAACTTCAGTGTGTTTTGTATAAGGCCAATCACACTCAACAAACTTAAAAGTGACCAGTATGCAATAAGTAGGATTCAGAATCATACAACTGCAAAGATAAAAGTGATTGCTGAGTCTAGACTACAGTTTTCATATGTGCATATGTGTGTGTGCGCACATACACATGTTGGGGGCTGAGGGTAATAGTAATCCGCCGTGTTTATCAACCCATTCAATTAATCTTTATTTTCTCATAAGGCAAATGTTGTCATATTTCAGAGCTGCAGTGACATGTGTGTGAATTTGGTAATCTATGCTGAAAATGCTCCGCAGTCATTTGTTCCATATTGTCCTTAAGGCTGATATTTAGAGACTTTAAAATGAAAATCAGTTTGGATTGCCAGAGAATACAAAAAACTGAGCAGGATCAAATTGTACTGGATATCTAAGTCCACGTGGCAACATTTTTGAAATGCTCTTACACAGTTATAGTGTGAGGACATGATGTTTTCTTAGGATGAGGAAACTCTAGGAGAGGAAGAAGCCTCTCAAATGACATACTGGCACAGACATGCATACATACAGAACGAGACCTTAGGTGTAAGGAGTGTTCCATCTGTGTGAATATTTAGTTTGAAATTGGTTTTGTCAGAAAGATCCAATTCAATTGTTAAGAGAAAAGAAATGACTAGGTTATCTTTTTTTCCCTGTAAACTTTCATATTAGACTGAAGTGAGCCACAGTTTGAAAGTAAGAAGCTGTTCAGATTTATCATGTTCTGGAGCCATTAATTACAGTGTGTCCCATTTCTGTTTATTTGTTTTAGTTCTTCTTGGTGTTGAAAGACTGACCCTCATGGACATAAAAAAGATTATCTAGCTTCATCCGTCTCACCATCTCCTGTGGCTTGAGTCCTTGTGGTAGGGCACTTCCCCAGACTACATGACACAGCCAGATGTAGCAACTGGATACTGGGCTATGAAATATCACTAATTTCAGACGTCAGCCTTCACACTTCATAAAACAGGAGCATATTACAGTGTATGTTAAATTCTAGAGCAAATCATACCAAATATCTATGCGGCTGTATTGTAGATTTGAATAATCTGGCAGACTGTATTTGGAAATATTCTCTAAATTTCCTCTGTCCCTGCCCTGAGACTGTGGTAAGTAGCACAGAGACCAGCTGTCCAGCCTTGTTTTTCTAAGCCATTGACTAAACAGTGAGTTCATGTTCAAGATAACTGTGGGGAACCAGTTCATGAACTTCTTGAACTCTGCTGTTCATAAGTGTGGTGATGGGACTGAAAAACTGCCATTTAATTAATGGTGAGTCTTGTAACTAGAAATGAACCTTGAGCCAAGTGGTGGCTTTTTTTGTTTCATTAAAATATGTCTGAAGAACAAAAATAAGTGAAAGTGCTAAGCAGGCTGAGCTGTTGACTTTTTGCCAGGGAAAGTCATTGCTTTGTCAAAAAGGGAGATAAAAACATCACCAGCATATACCATTCAAGAGCTTGCACTGCATGTTGGCTACAATGCCAGAGAATTGGCCTGGAGCAGAATACTCCCTTCCAGATTCACTTCTCAATCTGTAAAATGATTAACCTGCAGGTCTTTCCACCAGTGGTGTCTGGTTTACTGCAAGTTTGAAACTTCTCCTTTTCTTTGTGGGATCCAATTCTGTGCCAATTACAAGCAGAATAGGAATTGGTCTCTGAGGGAAGAAAGCTGCATATGCATTAAAGTTGCAATCTTGCATGACAGTTTCAGCCTCTAAACTTCTCCATTCATGTTGATGACAATGCTTGGATGTTTAGCCTTTGCCCAATACAAATGCTTTCTTATTATATTTTTAAAAATTGCATGAAATGGCTTTAAACTGAAAGAGGATAGATTTAGATTAGATATTAGGAAGAAATCCTTCACTGTGAGGCTGGTGAGGTGCTGGCACAGGTTGCCCAGAAAACCTGTGGCTGCCCTGGAAGTGGACAAGGCTTTGAGCAGCCTGGTCTAGGGTCTAGTGGAAGCTTCTAGTGGAAGATGGTCTGGGGTTGGAAATAGATGAGCTTTAAGATCCCTTCTAACCCAAATCATTCTATGATTCTATGAAACACAGACTTATGGTATAGAACTGCATACTCTGCTTCCCTTAGCGAGAAACTGCATAATTCCACTGTGCTTCAAGGTACATGCCCCTTGCACAAGCAAAGCAACATCTTTCCCTTAGTATTAGAAAGTGTTAGACATCCAGAAGCAGAAATCAAAACAAAAGAAGGGCTGGAAAAGACCTTCTGAGATAGACCCTTGCTATTGCAAGACTTACAAGATACTTAAGTAATCCCCTTCACAGACAAAGTCTGTCTTGTGAGGTTTCTAGAGAGGTTCTGCTCTCACTGGTAGTTTATTCCAGAACATGACTCCTTAAAAGGGTAAAGGAAGACCAACGAAGCTGGTGAAGAGTCTAAAGAACAAGCCTTATGAGGAGTTTCTAAGTGAACTGGAGTTGTAAGGAGCCTGAAAGAAGACTTTATCACTTTCTATAACTACCTGAAAAGAGGTTTGTAGAGAAGTGGGTGTTGGTGTCTTTTCCCGAGTAACAAGAGACAAGACAAAAAGAAATGGCCTCAAGTTGCACCAGGGGAAGTTTAGACCGGATATTAGGAAAAATTTATTTGCTGAAAGGGCTCTCAAGCATTGGAACAGGCTTCCCAGGGACGTGGTGGAGTCACCATCCCTGGCGGTACTTAAAAGGCATGTCGGTGTGGTGTTTATGGACATGGTT
>JBCJKH010009741.1:10925-26596 GCA_039877255.1 Loriculus beryllinus | reverse complement strand
TCCCTCCTCTTGAGCTGCACAGGGGCCCTGCACACATGCCAGGCACTTTGTTGCCTGCCCAGGCAGCCACCAGAGGGGCAGCTCAGTACATTGCCTGGGAGAGGTACAGGATGCATTTTTCCCCACTTAACTCACTAATTGAAATTAAATGGAACAGAAACATTAATTGCTGATGAGCTAGCCTCTGAGCCTACTAATTTAATGATAAAGTGTTGTAAAGAAAATAGCATGTCATATATATTAAGATATGCTGGATGTGTCAGATATGAAGACGAAAGATAAGCAAGACAAATCTGCCAGTGGAAATAAGATGTGCCTCACATTCTACTCACTTCTGTTTGTGCTTCTAAAGAAACATATATAATTTCTCTTTCAAGTGTGATAGCATGTATGATTTTACAGGGTTAACTTACAGGGAATGAAAAATGGAGACCTACTGATTTCTAAAATGAAGCTTGTCTGTAATACTGGTGCAATCTTATTTCAAAACACACATTTATCCCGTGTTCAGCTTTCGAGTACAGCCATCTTTGGCTCTACGGATACAACACCACCTTCCTTGTTTAACTCAGGAATGCATTCCCCAGCCCCTCAGAGGTTCAATTAAAGTTTCATATCTTTAATAAACAGCAGAGTGCACTTCAAAAGAATCGGAGAACATTTCTGTGAATTACCTCAGGAAGGCAATCGGTCCCTGTAAATAAAGCAGAGTGCGCGGAGGAGCGATGCACTGAGGTAAAGCTCTTGGCAAGGCACTTTACAATCAGGCTGCCTAGCAATCATCCCAGCATCAGCCCCATCACGGAACAGGAGCAAATGTTGAGCTTGATTGTGATAAATGGAAGTACTTTCAGCTAGGTAAGGTTTACATAAAAGTCCTGTTAATGTAATACTTAAAAATATTTCTTCTTGAAACACTGAAAATGTTGGTATGAGACAAATTTAAATATTTCTCTTTATCATTCACACATTAGATGACTTATTCTGGACTCAGAGGGACAGATTTACTGCCACTGCATTTATAGATGCAGCCTGCCCTGTAACAGCCCTGGATAAGCAGCTCCCATCAGCCCTCATAACCTAACTGTGGCACTTTCCCATTACCAACGTGTCCAAACTCCCTGTCCACAGGAACTGTGTTAATGTGAAAGGGATGGCTATGGGCAGGAGGCTGGCAGCAACAAGCCTGTATTTTTACAAGCAACGAATTTTTGTCAAATACCACTAGGTGACAATGGAACTTCTTCTAGAAGAAGCTTCTAATAATGAATTTCTATTTCTGGCACAAATGTCCTGACTGTTATCCTTTAAACAGACAAATTTTAATTAATTGTAATTGCAAATTAGCATACAAATTTATTTTTCTTATCTACTACAAAATGACAATGATACAAATCAATTGTCTGGATAAATTTAGAAATCCTCTTTTGGTTTCTTCTTGCTTTTTTGTATTATTCCACAGGCAACTAAAAATAGCACTAATTCTGCTGGGAAATACAGCCCAAGCTAACAGTTACCGAAACAACAAAGTGCCTTTGTTCTCTTTTGGGCTGCATAAAATGACAAAACTAGCATACCTAAACTCTAAAATCTATTTTATTTCCTGTCTTTGGCCAAGTGTCACCATGCTTCTCTTTTATAATTATTGCCTGAGATTGAGAGTTGTTCCAGTGGTGGGAAGAGCAGTCTTGGCCACAGCATCAAACACCACCACTGTCTGTGACATTGAACCACAGCTAAAGCAGAGGTCTCCAACCTCATTGCATCTCTCCACAGGGAAAAATCTCTCTGATAGAATTATTTCAGGCCATTTCTTAGTGTCTGGGTGGCAGCCGGTCAAGTGAAACAAAAAAACTCTCCAGTCCCAGTCCCCAGTTCCTGTCCTCTAAGTCCTACCGTCGTTCCTGAGGATGAGCGGAGTGGGGGGGCCCAGGACCCTGCTGTTGGTCACAGTGTTCGTCACCACGCACGTGTAGTTGCCCACATCGGAAGCTTCCACCTTTGCGATGTACAAATTCCCAGTCTCTTGTGAAACGAAACGGCGATTGTCCTGGTGTACAAAGGTTGGGTACTCATTGAAGATCCACGCGTAGGTGAGCTCTGTAGGCACAAGGTAACACCAGTCTCAGTGACAAGACACATGTTCTCATGGGGCACAGCCAGAGCTGGAGCCCTGAAAATTAGTTTCTCCCTGCCCCCTTTGGTTAGGAAAATTGGATATATCACAGTCCATAAAATGATAACAAGGCAAACGTTTTGCAAGTTCTTATCTTTATGGCTATGAATATAAATTTCCAGCTGTGACACTTCTGAGCTGACAGACAGATCTAATATTCTTGCTGCTCCTTGAGGTTCTTCCAGCCCAGCATAGAAAGCATTTTACAAGAATCTCACCTTTTTGTCATGAACATTTTAGCCTGACTCACAACTTTTCTTTTATTCTTTCTTAATTATTTCTTTTCTTTTAAGCACAGTCTGGAGGAGGATCTGCCACGTGTGTTATTACACTCTGTGTACTTTATTCCTTTGGAATTTCTGAATCAGCAAAAAACTGAACACTAAATTAGGCAGCTGTAATCCTCTATATAACTAGTTAGACAGTACTCTTTGTTTTATAAGGCATCTTTGGAAGTTATTTGAGCAATAACAATATAAGTGAGATACTGCAAGTGGTTGCAGAGTTTGTAAGTGAGGTTAATGCAAAACAACCCTATAATATTTGCCTACGACTAATGCTCAAACACCCTGAAAATCCTTGAAGAACTAAAGTGAACACAAGATCGCTGTAGTTTTCTAAGGGAACACTAATTATACTAAAAAGCGCATTCTTATTTTAATACTCTAATGAGTCATAACTGTAATTGACCTCAACTACCATTAGGTACTTTGGAAAATATATTCTGCCCTCATGTTCCACTGTTTACATATGTAAGAGGCTGAATGCAGATTGTTGGCTTTATTTATTTATTTTCAACAACAGCATTATAAAATGCCTGCTTAGACTTTTAGGAAGATATGATAATTATGTTTATATGGGAATATCTAATCATCATATTTACACATGTGCATCTAATTATAAGTAACCTCATGCTGATGTCAAGAGGATACTCAGAATAAACAAGGTACCACTTCTCAGCTGGCTTATTATTTTCTGTAAGTAGTTAAGTTGCTTGTTTGCTTTTTTTTATTTACTCTTGGCGAACAATTATCTTGCTCCTCCAGAAGCATCCAGCAGTAGGCAAATAAACACCATGGCCCTGCAATGCACAGAGGTATTTAAATTTGAGTGAATCTTCACACAGCAAGCTCCCACCAAAGCCCGATGAGCTCTGCAACAGAACACCACTGTGTGTTGAGTATGGGATGGTGAATTGAGTACATGTTCCTCAAAAATACACATGGAAATGAGAGGGGCTTTTGGATCAACAATTCCTGTCCTTCTCTATCCTTACCCAGGAAGTTACGTAATCCTATTCATAAATATACCTGAGAAGCAGCAAGGTTTTGGCTCCTACTTTTCTGTTGTAAGTTGGTATTACTTGAATTGCTAAGAACACTCTAATTTTCAGGTTAAATATTCCCATTACTAGTCTAAAGTTATGTGCTTCTGGGCTAATGATGCCTTTAGCTTAAAGAGTTCCTGCCTCTTTGCTGGTGAGAGCCATCAAGAGCCCTTCTGCCTTCATTTTAAAGACAGGCTTTCCAATCTTATAATTGTTGTAGTAGCTTTTCCTAGCCTCTGCCTTAGTTAAAAGGCTTAAAAATTTGTGTCATTTGAGCTGAGTGCCAGATGGAAACCCTGGGTAAGCAGGTCACAGGAGAGCAGAAGGAAAATCTAAAGTTGTGCATATAGTGAAGGGTTCTGATCAAAGCAAGCACCAACAGTGATGATCAGGGATTCCTCCACAGAGATGAGCCCAATGCATGGGAAACTAAAGGATACTTATTTCCAGAGTGCAAAACATCAGAATCTCCTCAAAAGCCATCTTCAAACTCTTTTGACTGCATAGAACTGAGGAACACAATAAACATCTGATGCCACAGCTCTGCCTTCCTTTTACTACAACAAATCATTGTCCAGAAAAATACAACTACCCAGAATTACACAGAATTAGATATTAGCAGTAGTCCATTATCACTATACAATATTTAAAACAATTCTCTGGGTAATTCTCTCTCTCAAATAACATGGGAGTAATGGAATATAGAGCACAGGGAATAACATAGACTGAAACACCTATAAGTGCTTTTGCTTGTGTAGCAACATGTAAATAAATACTATATCAAACTCACTTTGATTTCCTCAGAGATCTTAGTGCAATATTTATGGCTTTTCAAACTTGACGGATTTCTTTTGATAAGGCTTCTCATACTAATTGCTATGGAAGTGATAGACAGTTCACATCCCATAGGCAATTTATAACAACTGTGTAAACAAACACTTAAAATACAGCCTGAGATGGCTCCTGGTGACCGCATGCAATTGAAACGTTTACTGAAGTTACAGAGAGAGTCTTTCAGTACAAAGAATGAGCAGAAACAGGCAATCCGTGGTTCTCTAATTGCACATTAGACTCTACATCCTCAAAGAATTTATTACAAACTTCTTTCTAATCTGGGGCCCTTTTCATGTAATTTTGCTTAATTTACAATGCTTTTAATTTCCCCTTTAAAGCATGTTCAAATAAGTCTCTCAGAGAATATTATCCGAAGATTTCTGACCCATATTTGCTGGTTTTAATGACAAGCAGAAACAAGCTGCCATGCCACTACCAGCAGTGGTTTTCCACTGCAAAGATCTCTGTCATACTTCGGTACTGCACTTCTCTTCATTGCCCTGATGGACTGGATTTCCATGACAGACCAGAACAAGACTGAGACTTTTGGGTGGCAAATCTTCACTTCTCAAATGATTACCAGCAAGGATAGGAGATGAAGAAATTACCCGTACAGTTTTGATACAGATTGTCTATGCACCCAGGCTTACGCCATCATGAGACTGAAGACATTCAACCCTGAAACTTTTCTTACTCTGCTGACTATGTGAAGAGCCTTTTTCATCTATGCAAATCCATACTGACGGGTTACGCACACTTGAGTACTTGGAATACCATACAACTAGCATAGGCACAAGCTAGAAGAAGGAAAGTGAATTGTAGGTTTCTGTGCACAAGCCTACAAATTGTTAGGTATTTGTTCTTTTGGTCCAGACAAACAACAACAGAGAAGGGGAAGAGCATCCTAAATTAGTTAACATTACTCACCTACTGGAAAGGAACCAACAGAAAATTCGGGCTCATGAAGAACAGTGGAGGTAAAAGGCATGTTAGCAGAAGCTTGATTTGACTTTGACGGACAGTGGAAGTGATCGTCACAAACATGTAGAGCTGCAAGTCATTCCCAGACAGATATGTGGCAGGAAAGCCCACTGCATACCAGCAAAACATCAACCTCTTCTCCATGCTGCATCCCCTGCCACTACAGTAAGGCTTTAAGGAGAAGTTCAATTGCACAAAGGCATCACAGCACATTTATCGTTAATATTTACATCTCTGTGCTAGTGACAGGCAGGAGAACATGCTAGGCAGTACATGGCAGCAGCTTATACACCTCTAACATCGATCTATGCAACGTCAGGCAGGAACAGCCTTGATTCAAAGCTCCATACGCAGCCGTTTACTCGAGTTCCTGTTTGCAAAGTTGTCTTAAACATGTGGCAGCAATACCAAAGAAGAAGCCAAAAGCCTTTTTTTTCCTCACTCCTTTCACCATTTTCAGAGACTCTCTTACACCAGTCTCTCTTCCCATGCTCTACAATGAACAATGCTCAGGCTACCTCTGAGTTTCAGGACCAAGCATACTAACCACAAGTACGTACCCTGTATCATGTATAAATGTCAATGAATATTTCAAAATAGAACCCAAGGCTTCTGTCACTATTTCGTGGCTAATTACCATGGTTTAACATGAGCAGTCAGCAGTTGCTGTCAGCTTTAGTAATTAAAAAGGAAATAAATTATTCAAACTACTTGAATGTAGATTTAGGACGCTTAAGATATGCCTTTTCAATTTTATTATCAGACAGCAGACACACTTTTTTACTCCCCAAAAAAAGAAATGTCCTGAGCTGCTTCCCAGGGCATCAGCAGAAAGACCTGGCAGCCCCATGCCACACCATGGCTGCCTTTCTGGAGAAGCTGAGCTTGCTGGGGTGCTGAGCCCAGCACCTTTGCTCACTGTGGGGAAAATGAGACACGCAAAGTAGTAGAAGTTGCATCACTTTGCCTTGCTGCACGGGTTTTGTCTGGGGTTTTCTTGTTTGGTTTTGTTTGCTCTGCTCAGCAAAGCACACATTCCTCTTGGGTCTGCCTTTCCCTTTCATCATTTTTCTAATGCATTCAATGATAAACTATTAAAGCACAAGTCTCTCCTGTGCTGCCCACACAACACTGCTCGAGACAAGAAACAAAGCTAAAGACACTGTAGATTGTAAACTTTCTCTAAATGATAGCAAGTGAAAAAAAAAAAAGGGCTACTTAAAGCTGAACAGAAATACTGCTATGAGTAATTATTACAATTAGATCGTATGGTTTACCAAAATAATGTCCTCTGCTCTTCTGTCATACTATTGTGGCTTTCCCTTGCTTCTGCCTTTAATACAAAAAAACTCTTTTCTTGATTTTTTTAAAGTCCATAAAGTCAGTGCTGCCACTTAAAAAGGTCTCTGCAGCTATTATGGGAAAAGCTATTAAAATATCAAGATTATGGTAACCATAAAGCTGCATAGAAGAATGAAATTTTGAAATTAGTATTAGCCAAAAAATGGGGATCATTTATCATTTTTAATAAGAACAGTGTGGTACAATACACTATTATTTTTTTAATAGGCTTTACTGAAAGTTACAGAGATTAATCCAATCTTTAATGATTCTTATAATTTCGATGTTATCACCTACTATGTCACTCTCAAGTTGAACAGGCAGGAACTTTTCAGTGTGAGATGAAAGATTTGCCACATTTCCTGTAAATCTTGAAGCACAAAACTTAAGCTTCCTTACCCATGGAAAGAATGAAATATGAAATCAAGGAAACGAAGAAAATCCTCCCTTCATAACAGTCTCAAGCAACCCAAACTGTAACTGCAGTATGACAGTATTTTGAACTGATTTTGAGGCTTTCTGAAACAAAAGGTGAGACTCCTCCCAGTCTTATGAAAAAGGACCAATTTAAATCCAGATATGGTGAATACAGCTCCATGAGCTAGGTTTGCACTTTCCTTGTCCACACAGCTCCATAAAATTATTATTGCTTTTCTACGTTTTCAAATGCAATTTATTCTTAAGTATGGGAAGTGCTGAAGTTCTCCTGTCTATTTTACTTCTTATCTCTGCTTTCCCTGTTGCAGACTGGGCCCTTCCAGATACAGTCAGCAGCAACAGCGAATTCACGCAAATTTTTTCCTGAAGAAAAACTATTCCCTCAGCTATTGCATTGCAACTGATGGTAGTGAGCAACTGGATCTAGCATTTTGGTTTTGCATGATTTTCTGCAGACACATATTTCTTGGCTCTGTGTGCATTATCATCTGAGCCTGCCATAATCTCAATTTCCATTAGAAAAGCTGATGCACACAAAAGCTCAGCCCTTCTTCACCTTCCAGCATTTGCTGCTCTCCAGGCTAGGAAGTGCCAGACCTTCACAGCTGCTATTTATTTTATGTATTCAGATACTATAACATTACTTTGCCATAGAAAATCCCAATCATAGCCCATATTTTCCTCCCTCTCCGCCATCCAGTTCATAAAAGCCATTCACATCACAAACCATTAAGTCATATCCAAGTCTGACCAATAATTTTCTCTTGTACAGCAATAGGATAACGTTGCCCTGAATGGAGTGAGGGAAGAACCTATACCTTCATCCATGTGCAAGGCTTTACCCCAGTGGAACACGACTATGGCACAAACACTGGCATACACAAGCTAATGCCCCATTATACCACCTTTGCACACCTCTGTGACTACACCATGATGGGTTTGAGTGGATAATGTCTCTGTCAACAGCAGTGCTGTATAAGCTTCATAAAGACCAATTTTTGGTGAATAATTCATAGACCTCTTTTTTTTTTTTCTCTGATTGCTTGAATTCCCTGGTGTTCCAATCTCTCTTAAGTGGCACTAACAGGGTGTTTTGATGGTTACGGTAAATTTGGGCAATGATAAAGCATAACTGATTATCTGATGAGTGTCCTTTGAATTATTTCTGTATTCTCATCTTGCTTACTAAATTTTGCTTACTGCTTGTAGGGGATATTCATAATGTCAAATTTCACTACGATTTGATTAGCTCCATGAATAACATAACATGAGCTGGAAAGGCATCTTGATGCACAACACACTGGCTACGAGTACACTGAGGAAGAGGAAAGAGGATTTTACCAGGCAAAGGCATTATGTACCACATACGTGGCCCTACCCAACACCCCAGGGCTCTTCTCCACCCATACTAGTAGTTTGTTGGCAACAGCACTGCAGTTTCTGACCATTTTTCTCTTTCACAGTTTTATTTTAATAGTAAAGCTACATGAATTATGCACCATAAACCTTTTTTGTGGGCCTACAGACCATTTCATTGCCCTGCTAGCACACTGGATCAATTATTATTTTCTCCTCTTAAAATACATGCAGAATAATTTCAAGGAATCAACCAGGATGCAAAAATCATTTGGCAATTCTCCCCTTAACTCCATGCTCTGCCCTCTCCATCACATAGGGCCTCCAGCTATGTCATACCACAGCTCCTGTGCCTCCAATGCAGGTTTTCATAAAAAGAAGAAGGAATAATGAACAAGATTAATCTAAAGTTAATAACACATTTTTGGGTGAACCCTCATCTATGCTAAACCTGATGATATAGTTACTGCGTAGCCTGCTTGTCAATAATTTGCATACAAAGAAATGTGCTGTCCTTGCCAGATGGAGCAGAAAAAAACCCACATGCCCTTTATTTTTGCCAATATTAGTGAACTGATTTGCACAATTTGACTTGGAACAGTGTGAAAGAGCCACATGTCACTGTTGTCAGTGGTAATATAGTGGTAATGGGAATCATCATCATCATCATGGCTTGACTTTGCGAATGAAGATTTGGGAAGAGCTTTACCCACACTTACTACAAACATGCTGATGACTAAAAAGGCCAATAAGAGATAGGCACATCTGGTTGGAAAAAGCACAGCGAAAGGTCTCCTTGGGTGGTATAAGCGAGGTGTGATTCTTTCTACGTTGTCTTTTCTCGTCAAGACTAGTTCAGCGTGAGTTCTCAAAGGAGACAACGGCATTATGTATGGCGTGTCTCCAAATCTCCTGATTGGAGGCCAAGGTGGACCCACAGAAGGCAATGAACAGGCTGAGAAGTCATCTCTCCAACCCAAGGCATAACTATGACATCTCTGAAGTTTTTCCATCTTTTTCTTACAAACCCCCAATGGTGACAATGTATAACTTCTGATATGGTTTAACAAGGCACAACACACACCAGTGGGGAAACAGGGCTGTACCACAGGCTTCAGTGCTAGCATCTCCTGACCACACACTAATGGTAACAGCAAGCAGCTTCTTTCTAATGAGGAGAGATAATTGCTTTTGTAAACATAACTGTGTCCATGTGTTTGTTAGTGCTGGATACATATGTACATGGCATGTCCATTAGCAAGTCACAAGTGTGCAAGAATGAGGAAAATTACAGTTCAGCCAAGTTCTGTGTCTGACTCATTCTCACAGCAATTTGCAGTGAGTGCAAGGCTGTGGTTGTTTCCCAGCCCCTCAACTCCATGCTTGCACAGCATGTAGAGCTTCACATATGGGTATTCATAAAGATGAGAGGTCTTCATTACTTGAAGTGTAATCAATAATTACCTTTACCTGCTGCATCCCCATTTTTCTGTATCTCTAAAACAGTTAAATACTTGATGGCTGTACACTGCTGACCTGGCTTATCTCTTGCAAACAGCTTCCAGCCCCAGTTGATGGCTGGCTACGCTGGCTGCTGTGGCACCAGAAACACTGGCTCCTGCACTGTACTGCTGAGAATTTCGACAAAATTGGAACTTAAAGTTCCCTCAGGGACAAAAATCAACAGAAGCCTTTATCTACAACAGAATGGAAAATGTTCTGAGATGGAGTTCCATGCTGTTGTATTTACTACAGTTAAATACACAAACCTATTTCAAAAATGTCTGATGGGCAGCAGACACCCTCCCGCAACCCCACTGATCTAGCATGCAGGCTGGCAGGTTTTGGAAGAAACTATATGTTTTTTCATCTGACAAATCTCATAAAAGGTCTTGCAGAAATTTACAGCTTAGCCTGCTGTTGTCTGAAAAGAAAACCCACAAACCAACCCATCCTGCTTATGATACCTTTGGGGAACCAGGTTCAATGTTACTGAAACTGGTAAAACCTTGTCCAAGGTTAGATTCAATGCCACTTATTTCATGCGCCTCTGGTTTAAACTTAAAGTTTTGGAGCTAGGTTCATCCCAGCAGTGACCCACAAGGTTCTGTGGGAGGGATTGGTCCCCTCAGCTATGCCCCTTCTCAACAGAGATGCAACCTTGAACTGCACCAACCAACAGTGATGCTCCAGACACTGGAAAAGTTGGATTGCTGGGCCTGCCAAGAGAGACAATGATCCACTGAAGAAGGGAATTATAAAGTGAAATCTTATTTCTGCTAAGAAAAAAATCCTCGGGAGTTATCAGTTGGTAAATCCTGGAACAAAACATTGCCCTGCCTTGCATAAAGGAGTACTCACGGGTTGTCATAGCAGTTGATTAGTGGTGAAATCAAGATTTCAGGAAAATATTATACAATGTAATGTGCCATTAAAGTAACCCCAATGTAACTTCATCAAACCAACCTTAAAAAAGAGCAGCAATGCAGAAAGGACTCACAAGTGGTGAATAGAAATATATTTGCTACAACCTTTATCCCTGCTAATCATGCAACACCATCCTTCTGGAAGCCAGAAGACATACGCTTAGCCTCCTGTGACACTGATGCAAGCCTAGATGATTTCACAGCTTTTCCCACTGAGCAATGTATAGATTTGTATGATGCTCTGTTTGTAAATTGATTTCTATGAGGAAATGCTGGCAAATAAAAGAAAAAAAAAAAGAATAATAGCTTGATATGGTCCACAGACCAGCCTCAACATCCTTCCAAAGCAGTACTCATCTTCACTTGACAGCCAGAGATAAAATACCTCTGTGGCAGACACTGTCAGTAGCAAATGGAAAAGAGAGAGAGGAGAGATTGGCGAGAAAAAAAAAGATAAAGGGGGCTGGACTGAAGCAGCTCATTACTTAAAAGCAAGTATCAAATGAGAATAGATAAGCTGCAAGCTGGGCACATGCATAAATGATGCTTACACTGTTTTTTAATTCTGCATTGTATTTCTGCTGTGTGAGGTTCAATCATTACTTGTATTTTCCAGACTTGTCCTACATAAAGTGCTACACACATCACCTTAAGGAATGACTCACAGATTTAATCCATCAGTTTGTTTCCTGTTTAAAGTCAGAGAGAGTTAGCTTAAATTTTTATTTTTTTTTTTTTTTATTTTTTTTGGTGCACTTACTTCAGTAAACCTAAAGGTCCCTGGGCTTGTTTTAACACATATTTCAATGTGACCTAGCTAATCCTTTAATACCAGCTTTCACTACCTTTGATCAGCCTCTTACTGTAGCTATAAGAGATTAGATCAAACCTTTAAAAAAAAGAAAGTTGGTTGCAGAGAATTTTCTTACTGCAGTGAATTAATATGACTATCAACTCCAAGGCTGAAACATCTGGGCAAGCAGTGCAGGTGGTATGTCCTTTAGAGGAGATAGCCACGCACACAGGCACTGCTATGTGATGCTGTGGCACGCTCCTGTAGTACACAGGAAAAAGCCATTCTCTTCACATACTTGATAGTTTTGATATCTATCAGCTGAAAACAACATCACTGTGGTACATTTAGACATTCTATATGAATCAGGGAACAGAAAATGCCAAAACCAATGCTACCTTTTGTTTTCCAACAATATCACCCTTACAGAAAAGAGTGCTCACATAGGCAGGACTATTGACTTAAATGAAAAAGCATATGCATCCAAGGATCTGGAAATCCATACTTGATTGTGAAAGTTGAGATACATCATTGCTGTGATTGTGTCAGCAACCCACTTTCTTCTGTACCCATCTCACAGGAACTGAAGGATCAGCAGCCCTGGATGCTTAGTTTAGTTTAGTGGGAGGTGTCCCTGCCCATGGCAGGGGAGTTGGAACTGGATGATCTCAAGGTCCTTTCCAACCCTAACTATTCTACGATTCTGTGCTTCTGAGAGCTTTGGCTGAAGAGGCCGCCTAAGGCTGGGCTTGGAGGGTGAGAGTGGTTGCAACATGCTTAGTGAAGCCTGGGAGCTAGACTCAGATCTCTAATTTATTTTATAAAGAGATCACATATGTTACAACTTTTGATAAATGCCTATTGACTGAATTCTGTCAGACAGCAGATTTCACTCATCTTTAGCCAGCCCCTGCCAGCTCTACCCCCTTTCAATACCATTTCAATCTTTATTAGTGGTGACTGTAACTGAACACGGGAATAAACCCCATGACAAGCTCACAGATGATTTCTTTTTAAAGATGTCACAAGCTGTCACTGGTAAATTAAAAAAAAAGAAAATCCATTAATGTCATGTTCCTTATTATTTCGGTATTTCCAAGGTCCTAACTGGAGAGCTGAGCCTCCTCCTCTCTAGTTTGCTGGAAGGGCAGCATGCATTGCAAACCCCAGACATCCTACCTCACTGTCTGTCCATGACAGACTACTTGAGACACGAACATGGAGGTGGCTGGTAGGGATCTTGCAGAAGTGCTGACACTGAAAGTGATAAATGACACATGCCAGCTGAAAATTTGGGTCTCAGTGCCCATGCCAAAGTCTGTTCTTGACTGCAACCCTATTTTGCAACTTTTGTTCACAAAACTCATCCCTGTTTGAAATGAGGCAGATCACCTATACCAACTTAGGTCCTTAAATTAGCGTAAATCAGATGAGTTTGGTATTTGCATTATTGAAAATATTTATGATTTCATAGATTTTGCAATTAAAACAGCATTGCATGTTCTCTGTGCTGCCAGAAATATCAAGCTGAAGCATTCCCAAATTAGGGAAGAAATTATCCTTATCCCTTATCCTCAAATACACTGATAAACTTGAGCACAAACTGAATCAGCAGTTTTAAAGAAAGGATTATGCTAGATTAATTTTAATCTAATCCATTTCTATCTCCTGATAAGCTTTTTACTTCTTGCTTTTAATAATTTAAACAGTGACTGTGGCATAGGATAAAAAATAAATGATGGGAGATGCACTTCAAGGGGAAGTTACAACTCTCAATCACTTCTTACTTAAATAAGAGTTTCATATGCCTGATTTTATGTTTCATGAAACTCATTTTTTGCTGAACTGTAATAATCTTCAATACCAGATGCAGAAGAATTATGCTTTCCCATAATTTCCCATAATTCCCATAATTTCATGCCAGTGAGGAAGCCCCATGTTTGACTTTCCCAGAGCCAGTAAGGAAGCCCCATGTTTGACTCACCTGCTCTCTGTAATGTTGCAATGGGAAAGAGATGCCTCAAGTGAATTTTGGGTGGTTGAGAAGATGATCTAAGCTGCCAGGCATCTTAGATCTTGCTTCAGCTTTCAGGAGCGTCACTAAACTTCTCAAGAGCAGGAACCTCGCCTTGGAGTTATGATGCAAGGCGCAAAGAATTGGCAGGTTTGGGGAAATTGTTTTCTAGTTCTTGGCCTGAGATAAGTAATTCAGGCTTACTGAGCTCAAGAGCTTATGATCTGGAAACCACTTTTAAAATGTTGACACTTCTTTGGACATGAGAATTTGATGGCTGCATGGGGACATCACTATTAGGAGAAAAACGTCTGTAACAGATTAAGATATTTTTCATGCTACACTGTTTTCTGTCCTCGTGGTCTTCTCCATCTCTTGCACATATTCAATATGCATGTTGCACCCTCCTCCAGTGAACAGTACCTAGACTAATTCTGATTTAATTTCACTTTTTCCTACTCCAGGAAAGATCTGTGAGCTGCTGAGCCCCTGCTCTTGGGGAACATCAACCTACTGTGGCATTTTCCTGTTTGCTTAGACATCAAGCCTTTACTCTACCATTCCCTGCATCCTGAAAGTAGAACCGTTTCATGCACAACACAGTTGAACTCCTGCCCCGAAAACCAGAGAGGTCTGCAACTCCACTGCCATTGCCACATTCAAATATGTTGTAAACGTCACTGACTACTGCTAATGCAAAATATTTCACTGACTCTTTCTTCTTTTTCTTTCCCAGCCCCAAGGGACAGTTTACCTGCTCATATTTTCATGCCAGCCTTCGGAGTGATCCATGAAAGGCTGCTCAATGACCTTGAGGTATTTTGACAAATAGTTGAACCAACCTGCAATCATCTTAGGAGATTTTTTGCTTGGTTTCCTAGAGAAATGGAACTTTTAAAACCATGTTGCCCACCCATCTGTGAGATACTCCTCCCTAAATCAGCTTCTCATTAATTGGAACCCAATCTGACCCAGCAGCAAAGGCTTATGAAGACATTAAGATAGGAGAGAAGGAGGAGAAAGTATTTATTTCTCAATAAGAAGGGAGGAGTGATTTGGTACTTTGGCAAATCTGCTTGGCAAGAAGCAACTGCCCAGTTCTGGGTATAAGTGCTGTGCAAGGAGTACATGTTTAGAAAGCTCTTGGGCAAACCACACTGGAAGAAAATGCAGGAAAATTAAGGCTGAATATTCAGGAGTGGGGACACCAAATGTTCCAGGTTACTGCTATGGAAGAAATGTGGCTGGAGGAGTGCTGTCATCCTAACAAATACAGAAAATTAACAGAACTTGTAGGATTCAACTTCCCATTCCTCTGAAGATTTCATATTAATGGGGAATGTGCCACAAGAACAAGATCTGGTACCAAGAAGCTGATTTAACACGTAAGGGAACATGTGTTTCAAGGCTTTTGCCTAAAGCCATTCTGAATTGGCCATCCAGCAGAAATGCTAGATGCATTCACTCAGCAGCATAAATGTTGCAGTGTAGGCAGAACAGGCTGATGCTGCCTGGGCAGAATGAAATAATCCCCTGCTTTTAAGTAGATGTAAGGTGGAAATGTCCTTGGCCTCTCTGCCTATGACCTGTTTCTAGAGAAATTTCTTCCCATTCCATTGCCACTTTCAAAGTTGACTGTTTTCCAAAGTTTTAACACAAACTTTGATTAAGGGAGAATATTACAAACGTTTGTTCCCATTGTTAAAATGACAACTCTAAACATTTATTAATAATGTATTAATTCTTCATAAGTGTCAAATAAAAACGTAGTGTGACAGTTTTCAAAGAAGAAACAACTCTTAGGTTGCAGTACAGGATGCGGAGTAAACAGGCACAAATACTTCACAGAGAAACAACTGCAACAGAGAAAACTCTGTTCCAAAGCACTCCCCACTGAGCAGTGCTGCTGGGGGGGGTGGGGGGGGGGGGGGGGGGGGGGGGGGGGGGGGGGGGGGGGGGGGGGGGGGGGGGGGGGGGGGGGGGGG
>JBCJKH010009741.1:0-10825 GCA_039877255.1 Loriculus beryllinus | reverse complement strand
TTTTCCGATTTCTGAAAAAGAGAAAACTTTGTTCCAAAGCACTCCCCACGGAGCAGGGCTGCTGGGGGGGTTGAAATCCCCCCCCCCCCCCCCCGATCCTTTTGATGGTATGAAATTACCTGATAATTGCCTTTTCCCCTCTACACTGTTCTTATTAGTTTTCCCAGTTTTTCTCCCCTTCCTCCTTGTACTGTGCAGCGGGGGGAGAAGGAGGGCTATATGAGCATAAGAGAATACAAGATGTGATTTGTGTGATAGATTATTTACAAGACAAACCTATTAAACCCTTCATCACACAACAGAGGCCATCAGCCATAGTTACAGCCAAAATGTTTTCAATATTCCCAGCCCACAAAGTGCCCATCACTGCTTTTTTTGTTAAAAAAGAGAGAAAACCTGACCAGACGAGCAAGCACACACTATATCATTTTTCTGCAGAGCACAGAAGTGGTCTCAGCACCACTGTAATCAGTAAAGTGCTTTCTGAAAACATGTCTGGTGTCTACACTTCACTACCTACCATACAGCATGAAAGGCTGAGATTGAGATGAAATCGGAATTGCCATCTCTTCTGTCAAATGCTAAAATTTAGTTAGTTCTACTTGATTAAGCTGTGCAACAGAACTAAAAGTTCTCCTAGCTACTGGGAAAAAAAAAGGCAGGATAGAATGAGAAAACCTGAACACATCCATTATGTGAAAAGATGTGAGAATAATTCTCTGTCAACATTTCAGCTCACAGACACAGACTCCATGGCTAGGTTTCCAATAGGAGTAATGGCATCAGATGGGAAAGAGTTATTTGAACAACTGGGATTTAATGAATCTCCTCCTCTTTGGGAAGATGGAATTTTACAAGCGTATTGAGAACATGGGCTCTGTAGAGGGACAGAAAGCTTATTTTTCTTTAACTCTTGTCTTTGTTCAGTCAAAGAGACACAGTTCCAAGATGCTCAGGAAGGTTGTCCAACTCCACAGCAAGGAGCAGAGGAGCGCAGGGAATTGAGGTTCAGGACTAGAAGTTATGTTGGGAAGGTTCAGCTCCTAGGACACCAGGAACTTTGTTACAGGCCCTATGCAAGTGGGAAGCCATGCACTGTAGAAACATCAGCAGGTTTCCATCTGTATACCTAAGCACTTTGCCATCTACAAATGGCCAATTCATTTCTTGCACGGCTTACTGAGATAAATTACGAGGTGTGAAAATAAACATGTTACAGATGTCATAGGAGTGGTATGGGCTATGGACAGAGATATCTCAGAATAAGACATACCTCTAACCTCTAGGGAACACAAAATTTAAATAATCGAGAGATCACTTTCACCAGTTCTCTGTGTACATTCATTTCTCACAGCAACTGGAAATCTCTAACTCTATAAGGTTTTCCCACGAGAGCAAGAAGGCAAATGTCATGAGAACACTGTGTATATAGCTCTTTCGAAAGATGAACCAAGAGAAAACTGGGGAGGGGGCAATAAAAGAAATCCTAAAAGACAAGTTCATTTATCTTCCCAAAGAAGGGAGGGGAACTATTTACACACTTCCTTGTTCACATGCTACTAGGCCGTCAATTGAAACACGTATACCTTTCTAGGATTCTGGGATTTTTAAACTCTAGACTCACAGTGAAATGCTGGGGATGTTAGAATGTATTTGGAGACTGTAGTTGTTAAAATCTTTAACTAACCCTGCCCTGACTGTCAAATAAATCTAGCAAAAATGGCTGCTAAATCACTCAGTTCCCACAAACTTCAATTAAAAGAACTATTTGGCACAAGGAAATATTTTGGTTTTAAAACTTTGAGATAAAGTTAAAAGACAGTGACCTCCAAATACTTCTCAAGCATATCCCCTATGGAGCGCAACTTCTATTCAGGGCCCTGAGAAACACAAGTGAGTGCGTGCTTTGGTTTTGTGGACTTTTTCGTTTAAATTAAGTTTATCTTAACAACTAAATATATGTTGCCAAATTTGATTAACAATACTGGGAAAGAAAAACAAACAAGTAAAGCTACTCTGTTTGCCCCTACAAAGCTCCTCTTGAAAGGAAAGCATTTCACCAACAGCTTTATTGTTTTATGTTTTGAAATGCTCCATGATTTCTAATTATATCTAAATGCAGTAAGAAGGCTTAAAAATACAACAGAATGAAACACTTCGAACAAAACGAAGGTTAGGGTTGGAGGGTTCTTTTTTTTTTTGTTTTGTTTTTTTTCTTTTTTTTTTCTGTTGTTACTTTTGTTTTTTCCCCCTTTTTTTCCTCCCCATTTTGGTGAGCAATGCCTTTCCCAAATCAATTACTCCTATAGCTCTACTGGAGAAAGACGGCAAATGGTACTGATCTAGCGAGGCTTTGAAAATGTAAAGCAACAGAGTATTATTTTATGGCATCCAAATTCTAGAGCTCATACTAGGACATGCTGAGATACCTTAACTAGTCTCATCAAAAAGGTCATGAAAACTTTTTTATGCTCTCCCCATTTCCAACTTCTTAATGTGATTCAGATACTGGAGATTGCCTAGTTAACGCTGTGGTATTGAGCCAGCAGCTCTGATGGGGACCCCCATGTGCTGCAACAAAACTAAATTTTAGCTATGCACATACTTTTAGGACCTTTGATTGCCTCTTGTCCACTTCAACATCTATAGCCACTCATCATGCTGTTACATGGACCCTGAATGACATGTTCCCACAGCAATGTTCACTCTTACATTGTTTTTTCCACGGAGCTTCACAGGCAGAATTGTCCACACACGATCATCATTAGTCTTTTGACTAAAAAAGCAGAGGAAATAATGAGGGAAAACCCTTTATATGCAGGGTAATTATGCTAACAGCCCAGGTAGGTTTCTACTAGTTCTTATGCTGATTTAGTGCATGTAAGTGAACAAATAGTGAAGGCAAACGAAAAGGAAAAGAACTGAAAACTCTTAACAGACAGGGCACCATAAATACAGCAGGACTGGCTTCGGGGGCTCAAGCATCTACTGCTCCAAGAGCAGAAAATACAACCAAAGCAAATGTTTGATTTGCATCTATTCTCATTTTCAGATGAGCAACTTCCCAAGCTCCAGATGAACATTTATTTTCCAAATTTCCAGGACTCAGCATGCATTTCATCATAGGACGCAATCACATCATTATGCTGCTTAACAAAATGTAACACCAGAGCGCACTGACCTGACAAAATAGCGACTCCCTGCTGAAACCATGCTGCAAGAAATACACATTTCATTTTCATCTCAGGGGACCAGGGAGGAAGCCGAGATTCATATGCTGAATCTCCAACTCATATTAAACTAAAAATTGGCATAATACATGGCAATGCCCAAACTGCTCTGTGCAAGCTGTACAAGGCCCATTTTATGAAGGTAAAAATACCTGTTAATCATTTGGTTTAATTTTCAGGATGAATTTCTTCTAAATTTGACCAGTAAGAAGCCCTTTATTTGGCATCATTAAAAACAAGATAAAAAAAAAGGCAATCCTCAACAACTGATGTATTTAGGGCAACATAATTTCACTTTTAGCTGCCAGCTCTTTAAATATGGATGTTTCCAGGTAGCAAAGTATTAGAGTGAACTACAGTTGAAAGGATAAAGGTCTGGATGCAGATGGACATTTTTTTAGTAAAATCCACAATTATTAAGATCAACACAACCAATGAAACAACAGTGGACAGGAAATAATTCCCTTCTAATTTTCTATTTTTCTTTTATCAAATCTATTCAGTTAAGGGAGTGTCTAAGAGTTACCACTTGAGTCACCTGAAAATGGAGAAGCTGGCACTGAGCCCTCCTCAGACCCCTGGGAAGCCTTACCTATCAAGCAAAACTTCTCGACCCTCTGTCTCTGACACCAGGTCCTAAGCTTTGTGCTCAGGAACTGGCCAGGATGTTTGTTTTTTTCCCCAGGCTTCTACAAGTCTAGTGAATACTGTCATCATCAAAGCAACAGCTATTCTCATATGAAACAGGTTTTCTTTTAAAAATTATTATTTTTTAAAGATTTCATTTTCAATGCACATCAGAAACTAAATAATCACAACAATGATGATAATAACAATAACAATAAAAATAATAGTAATAATAATTTCCCCCCTTTCCCCCCCTCAATCTCGACAGTCCTGTGCTTCAGCATTGGTCATTAATGTGACCAGGTACTTTCTGTAAGGATTATGAAGTAAAGTTTCTTGTCCTAATGAAATTCCAAAATTAGTAATTGCATTTTCTCTATCTTAATGCCCCTCATACATTCAATGAGATGTATTATTTTTCACTTTTAACCTGAATGTTTTTTTACTGTTGCTCTACAACATTAAATACTCGCAATGTAATATCCCAGCTGTGGCATACTGGGGTATTGGAAGGAACTGATCTCTACAGCTTTGCTTTGCAAACACTGCCTTGGGCCCTGGGGATGGCAGCTGCCCATGAACACGGCGGTTTCCTGACGCGCAGCTACTTCTCAGTGATATCTGATATTCTCTTACGAACCTCCATCTGCCCAGAGCTGGAACAGGAGATAGCTGTGGTAATTGTTCAGTGACTGCTAGAGACCAAATAGCTTCGATTACACTGGCAGACATGCAGTTCGCTAACGGAAAACGTGATGCGCACGACTGAAAAACATTAACTTTGCAGTTGTTTTTGAAACTTGCCCTTATTTCTAACCATAGGAGAAAGGAGAAGTAAAAGAAAATACTGCCACAGAAAAGATTAATTCCTGCAGAACAAGGGTCTCAGTCTGAATTAACTGGACCTATTTTGTCTTTCCATTAAACACTTTCAATCCAAACCAGAAAACAACCGGCACAACTCCAGCCCAGCTTAATTACAAAATTGTACTAGTATCAATTTAAACTAATTGTGGATCCGGCTACAATTAAAATAATTTTCTAGCTGGAATAGAGCAGGTCATAGATAGTGGTCACACAGGAAAGTCATTCCTCATCCAAATGACTGAGGGAAATAATTATCCTTGAGTTTTGTACCTTTCTGGGAACAGAAATGTGATTACCTCCCAGTCACTGTAAGATGCTCTTTCCCGCATACTGAACCCAAACAGGAAAGAACACCAGCAGTTTTCTGGAATGCTTTGTGATCATCAGTACATACACCAAAGCTTTCTCCTGAACAAATGTACCACAATTTCCTTCTTCCTGCTTGCATGAACCACTACCAACCACCACATCTCCAGACAGATTTCTTACAGCAGAACAGAAAACTATCCGTAACCACAGAGCAAAGCTTTGCTAAGGAGACTAAGACAAATGCTCACAATTCCACCTCATCTCTGCATTGTCCGTGCAGTCCCTATGTCCCTGTTAGGAGAGACAGTAGCCTACTTGACTGAGGAGAAATTGGACAAAGCACTGCATGGCCCCCGGTGCCCACAGGAGTGGGCTGTGCGGACAGGGTTAACTCTAATTGGAAAAGGGCACAAAAGCACCTGAGCTCTTCAGAGCAGTGCAGCTCAGTACGCAGCCACACAGCCCTCCCTGAGCTTGGCCCATTGATACTATCCACCTTCATGCAGCACAATCAGCTTGGGATAGGATGAGGGCATACGCCACTCTTCAGTCTCACGTTCAAGGCATTCAGATTTAAGAATCACAGAGCATTTCTGTTCCAAACCTCCTCATCTTTCTTCACTATAGAAATGAAGCTAAAAACGATGCTTCACCCACAGCACTGCAGACTGCAAATGAGTTCGTGGCTGACCCACAAGCAGTCTTCAGTGGTTTTTAATACCTAGCTTTGGCAGCTGCCTCATCAGATATGGCAATGGGATCCACCTGCAGGGGTTGAAGGGCAAGTTCCATCTACCCAGACCAGAAGGCACATAATTTTAGGGAATATTTAACTCTATATGAGCCACTCTCATATAAGTTAGATACTGTGGTAATGACTAGTTCTGTGGACTTGATATCACAGACTGAAGAACAACTTTCATGTAATGAACATCAGAAAGCTGAGACACTGAATTTCTCATGATAATCTCCAGACTAAAAGGTGAGAAGGACCCCAGCTGAGTAAATTTCCCAGCTGGTCAGATGCAAGCAAAGAGACTCCTCAAGCACTTGTCTCCTATTTGACCCATAAACAGTCAACCCTATTGTCACCATCATTAAGTTCTAGACAGTCAAAACACTCCCTAACATACAGGGCTACTCCACTGTCTTTCTCCATTACTTATTATAACTGGGTATGTGTAAATTCTACTTTGAATCTATTTGTTCCCTACCAAATTTTGCCTTTGCCACCGAGACACCAGTTTCCTTATTGCTATTAATTATGTATTTTTTGCTTGTCTGTTACTACAGCTTTTCTGTCTCTCCACCAAAGTCAGAAATCTATCTCTTTCAGAGGCAGAGATGCCAGTAACTGTCAAAACAGGTTATGTCCTTTTCTCCACAGTCTGTATTTCTGGACACTCAATGAGCTCTGAGTTACAGTTAGTACCTATCTCTGTAATAATAACGGATTTAAATGCATCGCTGCCATAAAAACAGTAGGAAGAAAATGTATTGCCATTCCAGAAATAAATCATATGAGACCTGGACAATTGTTAATGGATCCCAAGTGCCCAGGAGGCAAAAAGAGTGACAATGAGTGTTTGAAAAAAACCCCCCACCAAATAATAATGAAAAGATGATGCATAAAAGTGGCTCTGTCAGCAATCTTCAACCTTCTTGCAGAAGACACACGCAGGCCACATACAGAAAAGCTTCTGAAAATTGGGCAAGATCTTGGCCTTATTTTCTGTATACGCACATCCTGCTTTATATTCTGTTTCAATCAGTTTATCTCCTAAGTACATACCTATAAGGCAGTAAAATTTGTCTATTTCTCTGTATTTACACCAACTGGATATCTCCCAGTGCGTTCAGTCAATACAATCCATTGTATGGGTTCAGCATGATCCATTCAGTCAGGTTGGCACTGCCATAGCCTTCTTTTTTTAAAGTCTGCCCTTTTAAACTTCCCAGAACATATTCTGAGAATGAAAACCTTGCTTAAGGTTGCTAAGTGCTGGAAACAAGAGAAGGAACCCACTTTACCTCCAGAATGCGGTGGTGGCCCACACAGCAGCACCATGCCCTGGCCCTGGCGGACGGAGACAGTGCTTCTTGTTCTGGTTTTGAAGTTCTCAAGATCTGCGAAGAGAGAAAGAACTCAGTTAGAGGGAGTTTAATGTTTCTCTTCGTGAGAAGTACAGAGGGTTAGTTAGAGTTTGCTGCACGACATAGAAACAAGGTGAACATCAGTTTGGGGGGTGGTTGGTGGGACCTGGGTGGAATGCAGGGCAGTGGGAGGGTGATGTGCACCAGAAGCAGCAACAGGATGAGTAAATGTCTCTACAGGCTGCACGGCTAGTAAGGGGAAAAAAGTGCTGATTTACCTAGGGCAGAAGACACACCTAGAGAAAACTCCAGCAACCTGTAACACTGGTAAGAGTTTTGTCTTATGAATCTATGAAGAATTACTGCCTTAAACAATTATGTTATAACCCAGTCTGTTTCCCTTTAGGAGACTTGTTACTGATGCCCTTGCAACCCATGCGTAGAAACCCTTCCTTTCCCATAAGGAAGTCTCTTGTAACAGCTCTATGTTAGCCACACAGTGTTTTAATTAAAGTCCTCCTTACACCTTTTTCTTTTTCCTCTCCTTCAGAGGCCATGCACTCCAAAAACATAACTTCCTCTTTTCTCTCCTTGCACACTGAATTCAAGGAACTTGCTGTCAAGTGATGAGGTGACTGTGAGCTGAGCAGTGGCACCAGGTATTGATCACCAGTGGCTGCTGCTCAGGAGCCCTAATACACTGAATCACTTTGGTAGCCTTTTATCTTTAACAGCCCCTTGTATTTCAATTTTCTTTACTTTTTGTTTTTTGCTTTCAGTGTAGCTGAGCCATGGTTTAGTGATTACAAACCTGTTGTCAGTGCAATTGGGAACCAGGGAAAACATACAGGTGATAAATATTTAACAGCAGGAAGAGTAGGGATGTCATTATAAGGTTACAAGGATGAGAAGCCTTGATTTTTATCCCCTCTTGAAAATGTTTTCTGGAAACACAAGCATGCATGCTTAAAAAAAAAAAAAAAGTTAAAACTAGAAAATCAGAAGAAGTCACTGCTTTATTTTAGAAACCTTTTTCATGGACTCTTCCTGCTAAAGCCAAATTCAGGACAAAATCCAAGCAAAAAGGGAATGACGGTGGAAGTAGTGACGAGAATTTGTTATAGTGCTAGTAATCATTATGAGATTTCCAGCACTGTTCTCCCATACCCTTATGCTATCTGTTACACCATTCCCAGGATCTTCCCATATTATTTCAGCTTTTTCATTTGCATTTTGTGGGTAAATATTGTGGGGACTGAAACAATCTGCTGCACCACCGTGCATTATTTGTGAAGACAAAACTAGTCCAAACCTGCCTCCCTCTCACCCATCTTCTGCCCAACCCATGGACAGACATTGACATCTGACCCTGTGAAGTGATGCTGTCTGCACTGGGTGCTAAGGCTGTTACATTATCAAACCCTTTGGGCAAAATGGGTTCACACAGGAGGTTCAAAGCTACACTTGCGATTAAAAGCAGTCCAAGTTTAACCTGGCTAGCAATTTAACAGCAGGTTGACTAACGTGAGCTGTTTGTTCAGACTCTGTGTAGGTACAAGGAGACAACAAAGCATGGCGTTTACGAGCCTCAAACCATAGTCTGGGTTTGCAACTTTGAGCTGTATGTTTTTGCCTAGATAAAAACACAGAAGGAAAACAGAAGAAAACCCATTATCAATGAAAACTGAGATATAATTTTTCTGTCCTAAGTTCCATAAAGAAAGTGGAATGTACTTTTCAGGAACCACTATTACATTCCTCTGGCTACCCGTCAGTCCCATACACTCAAATATCTTTTGAATGCACACAGGCACAAGACTGGATTCCATCCTTACTGAGAACAGTTGCACAAGGAATAATAGTGTGAAACCAAAATGATGCTTGAAGGAATAAATATGGTATAAGGAAATTTTTTTTACATTAATATTATTTCAAATAAGCAGAAAAGTAAAGTAAAACAAGTCTCAATGACCAAAGCAGATGTTTTCTAGACATGTATAAGCAAACATATATATGCACTACAACGAAAACTGCAGAAGTATTGGTAAGTATAAAATAATATCCAATGGAAGCTTCTCCATATATAGGTTTAGATGTTTATATCTTCATCCACTTCATCCTTTAGTTGACAGAACTAGTAAGTTATGCCATATGCATATACATACATAAAACATTTTAGAGATCACAAAGAATTCAGTTTTCAGACCTGAATCCTAAGAAAGTGAGACACAGGTCTGCCATGGGAGAGATCAAAGAAAAACTGCTTGAACTCTGAGCCTGTCTGTTTAAGCTTACTTACACAGTGCTCTGGGGAATTCTGTTAATCTCAGGATAGAGAAGGGGAAAGGGCTTTCATTATTAATAGTAAGAAACATCCTCCTGCTTGGTGAGCCAGCAACTCTTGATTACAATAGTATGGAGAGAAAGTGCATGACTCAATAGTTTAAATGCAAATCTAGTCCTCTGTTCAGTTTTGGTTATTTTTTTGAAGGAAGAAATAACACTATGTGTTGACAAAACAGCTATATATTTATGACAAGAAAAGGAAAGAAGTGTCTGCTTGGGTGAACAAATAGGAAATGATGAAGGAATGGTCAAAACCAATTGGAGGCAGCAAACAAAGCAGAGCATTCATCACTGTCACTTGTAGTGCAAACTATCAAGCCTTGGAAGTCAATAGTCAATTCTGAAAAGCCTCATGCGTGTACTTAAAATCTGGCTCCAAGTAAAATAACGAGATTAAGATAATTATAAGAAAGGTGAATATCTCAAAGTGATTGGGCTGATTATGCTCATGCATTCTGAAATCCACACTTTAGATTTATTTTTGCAATGCCTAAATACTAACTTCATTTAACAGTATCATTAAGATTGTATTAGCAAGAAACTTCATTTAAACACCACCTTGCAATTTTCCAAGAAATTTGGAACAATATGAGTGTTGCTGAATGGTTACAAAGCATACAGATTAGTGATGTGTGGGTTCAAGAGGTTCCCCTCTGCTTTCACATGGTGTGCAAAGTGGACAAAAACCTTTCCTACAGAATTCTGCTCTAATGGGTGCAGAATATTGCACTGAAATTTCCTACCACTGAATTCGCCATACATGGAGGTGAAACCGCTTGCTGAACAGAAGTTATAACACACTTGTTGAAAACCACCCCACAGGATGTTTTAACGCAGAAGCAGCACTCTAACATATCTTTCCTCATGTTTATTATCTTCCTCCCAGGGAAACACAGCTTTCTAGTGCCTCTCTACCTTCCCCAGAGAGTATGTAAGAAATTATTCATTTGACATTAAAAAAATCAATGGGACAGCAAAAGAAGAAGAAAAAGAAAAAAAAATTAACATTCAACACTGCAGAATGACTCTGAAATACAGCAGAAATGGTTCAGCTGTATGTCTCCCCTGATGAGAACATTAAGATTCACTCTGCTTTGCCTCCAAGCCTAAAGACCCTAGGTTACATATGAATCATAGAATCACAGAATAGTTAGAGTTGGAAAGGACCTTCAGATCATCCAGTTCTGACCCCCCTGCCATAAGCAGGGACATCTCACACTAAACCATGCCACCCAAGGCTCTGTCCAACCCTTCCTTGAACACTGCCAGGGATGAAGCATTCACAACTTCCCTGGGCAACCCATTCCAGTGCCTCACCACCCTAACAGGAAAGAATTTCTTCCTCATATCCA
>JBCJKH010009735.1:3305-27677 GCA_039877255.1 Loriculus beryllinus | reverse complement strand
TGTAAATGTTTACCTTCAAGCATGTGTCTTTTTCATCCTGGGATGAAGCATCTTGAATGATATAAGTGGAATCCTATGTTCCTTTTATGATATTTAATTCCATGCTAATTACATGATGTATAAAAGCACAGCAGTTTGCAAAAAATCAGTCTTCTCCATGTATGGGATCTCAACCTTTTTTCTGTTGTGTGGAACAGATTCTGTGGTAGCAAACGAAGCAGCGCTGGGCTATCCTAATCTGAGCAAGGTTTGCTGTCTGTTTGCAGAACAGATAGCACAATGAGCTCTTTTTTTTTGCAAGAGAGGATCTCTTAAATGTTGCACAGTGCAAATAAGAGGAACAGTATACACACAAGTAAGTCAACTCTTGATGCTTTCTGTTGCTTCATAGTTCCTTGGAAATGTAACTGTGTACTCAAGCAGAAACAAGTCCCTTTAGAGATGAACTCTGTGAAAGTGCATTCTGACTTCTAGGACAGTTTATGCATTGCTTGTCATAATACCTTGCAGCTGAGGCTGTCTGATGGTCTTTAGAGAAAAGTAAAACTTATCATGTTGTGATAGTACTTGTGTGGAGGGTGTACTTTGTATTATAGTTTATATGTGTGGCAACTCTGCTGCATAGCTTATGTACTCTATACTGTATGTATTTTTTACTGTACAACTGTACATTTGTGAATAGTTTATTTCTGTATTGCAGAACACACTTGGTTCCTGGTGTCTATGTATGAGTATATAAACAGTGCGATAAAACTTAGGTTGGAAGAGGCCTCTGGAGATCTAGTCCATCATCCAAAGCAGATCTATGTCAGACTGCTCATGGTTTTAACCAGTCGGGTTTTGGATATGTCCAAGGATTGAGAATCCACAGACTCTGTGGGCACCTATCCCAGTGCTTGACCTCCTCATGGAAAATGAGGGTTTCCATATGTTATTGCATATACATTCCTTATCCAGAATAATTTGTTGGCTTATCTTCAGTTATTTTTCCTTTGCTATGCCCTATTTCTGTTTGCCATCTGTGAGAGAAAGCCTTCTTTTTTCATCAGCTTTGTAGTTTTTTCACTAAGGTCACATATTCTAACTGTGGCAGTTTTTAAGTGACTAAGCCATTGGACAACAGAGTTTGGGCCTAGGTTTTAAGCAGGGTGAGAACTGCTAAGATGCTCCTGCCTTGTTATATTTGTCACCAGCACTGCAAAACCTCTGCTTTGTGGCAGCAGTCACACCACCCAGGGCAGGGGTCCAAGCAGCCCAGCCCACAAAACAAAGCCCCAGCAGACAACATGCTGGCTCCATCTGTTGGTGAGGGCACCACGGTCTTACATGGGTCTGTCATGTCCAGATCACTGCACTGGGATCTCCCACACCTGAATGCTGAATCAGTCTCAGAAATACAGATCACACCTTCCTCTCTCCAGATTCTAAAATGCACACTTATGCACCTGAGTGGACAGTGGTTTTCATGTGATGTGCAAGTTAACCTTTGCCTTCCATAGGCACTACTCCTCCAATTCCAGATCAGCACTGAGTGTCAGTTGTACCTTCTCCTCTTGGATGAGTCTCCCTGCCCTTACCATCAAGGAAATAAGCAGGGTACTCCAGGGTTAATCTTCAGGTTTTCTTCATTAGGTAGAAGGCAACAGTATCAAGACTTGTCACAGGTGGCTAACACTGATCAGTCACCTGTGGTTTGACTGCATTGTAGTAGAGTTCAGGTGATGACTATACTATGTTTTAAGAACGTATTTGCATCTAACATTTGTAATAACAGCCAGTTTCTGTTTCACCAAGCTTTCTGCTACAGCAGGTGCTACTACCTGGGATATAGTGTTTGTCAAAGCTGCTTTTCAATCACTGTTTTACGAAATACTCTGACTCTTTCATGCATAACAGATATGCTTCCTAGAGTACCAACTGGGGTCACCCATAGTGTCAATCTGCAATAATGTCCATATAAGGGCTTTTGTTTGTAAATATAGTTTCAGAGGATTTTGTTTTAAATAAAAAATGATAGCCCACTAATGTAGATGCAACTTTCAACTATTGAGCAGTTCTATATAAATTTGGAAAGCACATAAAAAGTATTAAAAATTTCTTATTTTTATAATGCAGTTCTAACTTCTTTCATAATTCATCTTTACAAGCAAGTAAGTCGTATCTCTTTTTTTATTTTTATTAAAGGATAGTCCTCCTTTCATCCAAGATTCAGCATTATTGGAATTTTAATTCAGATATATATTTAGTTTATGTATATCATTCATTTTTATTTGACATTCAAAGTAATGGCCAGACTGGGCGGGGAAGAGAAAAACTGGAGTGGGAGGGGAAGGAAAAGGAATTCACCTTTGTTGAAAGTCCAACATCATAATTTATCAAGACCATAAAAAGTGCATTTTTCAGCTAAAAATATGAATGCCTAGTGAGAATCTGAGTAGTGAAATAGTAAACTGTAAATAATAGCACCAGCAAATATGAGACAATGCTCATTGTTAATATATTTCAGATATATAGCTTGTGGGTTATTTGGGGCTTTTTTATTTCAACAAAAGTGTAAGCTTAATTTGCATTGGATTTATTGCTTTTAAATCAGTCATCACATTCTATTGAGTACTACAGAGTAATTTTACCCAGCGTAGGCTGGAAGAGCACCCTTCTCACTATGGGTTATCAGAGAGCTACAGCTAAATTTCTATTATCATAATTCATTTTTATTTCTTATTGTGGGTTGTCACACATTTTGACATACCACTGTCACTTTTATGAAGGTACTCATAAATCTCTCTAGCTAATTCCTAGCTGTTGGAAAAGTTCATTTTCTGAAAGGTAAAAGCCAGAAAGAGTAATTTTAAGTACACTGCATCTATACAGAATGGTTTTTTTTTTTATATGAATTCAGTAAGCTTTGGAAGAACTCCAAAGTAATAGCCTGGTCATGCTTAAACATGTGAGGGCCTATTTAATTCAATGGGCCATTGATGAGTTGGATTGAGAATGGTCAGTTGTAAGCTGAAGGCTAGCCAACTCCTTGACCAACTATTAAGTATAATTTCTACTTAATTATAGGCAATACCATATGTGCAAGTTGTTACAGAATTTTAGAGAGGCTTGCTATATTACTGTTTTATTCACTCAGACATCACTGTATCAATTTTCAACGTTGCTTTCTTTTGCAAAAAATACTTATGTTTCTTCCCCAAGATCGTAGCAGAAGCTTTTTAGATGCAAATGCAGCTTTTAAAAGATTGACATAAATTCTCATCACTGAGATCAGATCTACAAGCAGTAAAAACTTATCCAGGTGAAAACTAATCAGTTACATAAAAAGTTTAAGTAGCCTCAGGCAAAATATTTCAACTAATAACGGTCATAGAACATTTAAGAGATTAAATTCCCAACAGCAGTAAGGAAAAGGACCCTATGCTTTGAGAGGAAAATGTTCTGCCACATGGAGGTGAACCATGCTATGTCACTTGCTCTCAAGGCCAAAAGAAGAGGCTGTGTTCTATTTCATTTACCAGTGTGGATGTAGCCAGGGATCTGACTTTGCAAAATAAATGTGCCGTTTGGATATAGTCAAATCTATCATAGAATGGTTTGGGTTGGAAAGCACCTTAAGATCATCTAGTTCCAGCCTCCCTGCCATAGGTAGGGACACCTCACCCTAGACCATGTTGCCCAAGGCTCTGTCTGGTCTGGACTTGAACACTGTCAGGGATGGAGCATTTACAACATCTTTGGGCAATCTGTTTCAGTGAATCACTGCCCTCACAGTAAAGAACTTCTTCCTTATACCTAACCTGAACTTTCCCTGTTTAAACCCATTACCCAGTGTCTTATCACTACAGTCCCTATAGTCCATTCTGAATTCTATAAAGAAATAAAATTAAGATCTTTTAAAAGACATGAGAAGCACAAGAAGAAATACAAGCTATTCAACGAGGCCCATTAGCAGGATTAAACTAAAATCAGCTATCTTTTAAGAGAGAGACAAACTGCTTGATGTGTGTCTTCATAGATACTTAGATAGATACATAGATACAGACTGGATTATTCTAGTGTTGTATTTTAAATGATAGCTGTACATGCTGACACACAGACTCAAGCAACTCATTTAAACAAAATGGAAAAACTTCAGTTATAGAATTATGGCATCCAATATAATGTACAGACTGTCTACAGCTGAAAGGATACTTACATGGCTTTATTAATATTATTGATTCTACTGTTAGAGAGCCTGGTTTTACACTGGGTCAGAGCAGGGAGTTAAGAGTCCTCTGTTACATACAGGGCAATTGGAATTTGCTTGTTTTCTTTTAGGGAAGGAGAGGAAAAAAGGGAATTCTCATTACACAGTCACTAAAATCTTGAGGATGTAGTAGTAGCTCCCCACTGACTAACCCTTAATCCCTAGTTTTCTTCAAGAACATTTTTTTCTGAAGCAGCCTGGGTTTTGTATTCCTAATCAGTTACTATAGCAAAAGGCTGAAATACAAATGGCAACATTATCTCATTGTGAGAAGCAGGTGAGAGGTCTGCAGTAGTGCTTACTCCAGATAAGACATACATACTAGACAGCCTCCAATCACACTACTGAAGTTGAGGGATCTCCTGAAGATTCTATTCTCAGTCTAGGCATTTGATATGTGCTTTACAAGGCAATTAGCCAAATCAAATCTCATTAGGACGAGACAAACAATCATGTACTGAAAGACTTAAAAATTGTCTTTATTTCATCTATGCCATTTATCTTCCATTGTCTGGTTGTGTTCTGTAGCTTGTTTTGAACCAGTGTTGCACAGAAGAAACAGTCCCATAGGTCTAGCACCTGTAGCAATTCAGTGGCAATTCCACCTGTGATTTGAATCAGGTTGTTCACTCGGAGCTTAACTGTGGTTTTGGCTCACTTTGTTGGATAGTCTGAGACATTCTCCTTGTCTCTGCAGAAGAATCTTCTGATCTCCTGGTGGGCAAGTGAAAGCCTTTATTAAGTGTCAGTAGAGACTGAGCAGACCCCAGAGCCTACTGTCACAACATTTTTCTAAGGCTGATTGCTGCTGAAATAATTTAGGATCAGAGAGGCCCATAGACTTTTTTTTTAGTCATTTTCAGTGCAGTTTTTGCTTTCTACACCTTTAATCCAGGAGAGCCTGGCAGTGCTGACTGAATACAGAGTACTCATCACTTCCAAGTAAATTAAATAAGTGGGTGTTAGCAGCCCTAATAGTCACCATTTCTAAAATTTACTTAAGTCTCTCCAAAAATTCAGCTTAGGTGTGTAAGACTAAAGAACATGCATAGACCAGTTGAGTTAGACAGCTCCAGCACAGCCTTGCTTATTAAATGAAAGGGGTAACTTACTTCTGGAGATGAGGCAAATAAATTAAAATCAAGGCATTAATCAGGACATTAGGTAATCTTTGCAAACATCTGCACTCCTTAAGAGAGTTTCCAAACTCCTGACTGGATGGAAAGCTGCAGTATGTAAAAAAGAATTTACAGGCTTAAAGTGTGAAACTCTAGTAAGAACTACTGGGGAAAGAAATAACAGAAAACCAACAGTAAAGTCTGGCAGCTAGTAAGCTTAAGGCTATATAACAATTACAAGAGCTGCTGATCTTAAGGCAGATTTTGATAAAGTAGCCTTTTCCTGTTACCAACTTCAAAATTTGGAGGACACCATCTGGTCTCATCTCAAACAAGACCAGCAACAGTAGCTTGGAGACTTAGGAAAGAAGGCTGATGACAGTTTAGGTATTATTACTGGACGTTGTAAAGTGTAACAGTACTTACATGACAACAGAGGACACAGAAGCAAGAAAGCCAGCAAGCAGAAGGAACATAAGAACACTTAGGATCGATGTGATGACAATCATGTCTCCACTCCTTCGACCAGGCCACGTATCAATTTTTGAGGGAAGTTTAACTGGAACAGCATGGAAATAATGTTCCTATGATCTATTTTTGACCATGAACACCACTACCAAATGCGAGAAAGCCAGTGATTTAGGAAAGGCTAACTGATTATGTCTATACCTGAAGTCTTAAATGATTTATGGGAAAAGGTTTAAGACTCAGAGTCAGCATTTAGGGTTTATAAGCTTCTCAGCAGGTTAGCCAGTATGACAAGTATCTGTGTTACTGAGAAATGTCAATAGCACCAGATACCACAACACACATCAGATCTGAGACCACATGTACCAACTTTATCTTTACTATTTTGAAGTGCACAAAAGTAGAAAAATATTCCACATTTAAATCTGCTAATTCCAATACTGAATGTCTGACAAAATTATTTAAACCGTAGGAAAGTCTAGGTGTTACTTATAGAGCAACAGTGTCCTAAGGCAGCACAGCTACTCAGGACAGCTCAGCAAAGCCAAAGACTTACCTCGTCTGGTTTTGATTGGATCAGACCAGAGAGTTTGGTCTTTCACAATACCTTCTGTGGTATCTAGCAACAAGTATTTAAACCTGTGAGGAGAAAGCATTAAATTAGGTATTTGAAATTTGATCTTCCTTACTAGCATTTTTAAGCTACGGGGGTAGCTGGTCAGACTTCAGGATTTGTCAAAGCATTAGATGAAGACCATCAAAGGTAACAGAATATTTCCAGAGACCCTGTAAAGAACCGATAGAATTACTCATGGAAGAGCATTCTGTGCCATGTCATGCACAGTTTGCAGTTCATTCCTGTGGGCCTTAGCAATGATAGCTTTCCAGATGATAGCTGTTCCCAGCTTGCTATTCCCTGTTGTGAGCAGCCACATTATTTAGGACAACAAGTAGTTTTGATTTCCGTATGGAAGTCAAAGATTTTGTTCAACAATAGAGATCTTCGGCACTTTTTCTGCTAGAGGAGAGACTTGAAGAGGCAGGATAATGCTGTTTTGGCAAAGAAATTAAGTTTCCGTTCCACAACAGTTTGAGATTTCAAAAATGTCCCAAAGAGACAAGACAGTTCTTGCGAAACTGAGAGCCCATAGGGTTTTGTTTGGGAAGCATATCAGGTCTCCACTGAAGATACAGCTCCATGTGACTACTATTTTAACTATGGCTTTTAAGTAGCTGGCAACAGCAAAACAAGCGCTCCATGTAAGAGCTCTCATGGTGCCTACATTCCCTAGATGGCCAACTTTGTCAGACAGCAGGGGTCAGACCAGCCTGCAAGCCACCTGGCCTCAGTGTGATGTCTCCCTGAATATTAGGGCTTCCTGGAGCTGGAGACCAAGGAGGACTTTGACTCTCTAGGGAGCCATCAAAACAAAGCAAGCAGAGCCAGATCAACCAACATGAAATACATGGTGAATAATCTCAACATCATTTTCTAGTCAAAATCCTTTTCTACCAGCATTTTCTAATCAGAGGCTGCCACTGGATTATCTATTCCAACACACATACAGATCCAGCAATTTTCTTACTGATCTATGAATTTAACCTGATAGAACTCACCACTGCAAATCACCTACAGGGTGCTAGACCGAAGCCAAACCATCTTCATGACTACCTTCACAGCAGATCATTTCAGTTAGGGACTGGTAAATTCACATCATACCATCACAAACGAGCATTACAGACTCAGTGTTGCTTCCTGCTATACTTTAGAGCAGTATTCATTTTGTAATAAATAAGAATTATACCTGTATGTTGTATCTGGTGCAAGAGGTGGGTTGCAGATACCTAGGAAGTTTGGGTCATACAAACAAGTCACATCATCCCCAACTCTGAAGAGGTACTGTTTTAGGACATCAGAAACTTTGTTAATGTCTCCTACATCAGCAAGCTTGGGAGGCGATGCACAATTGGGTACATTGAACAAAGCAGCCTTGTAAGGTCCAAGCTGCCCTCCTCTTGTTTGTTGGAAGGTGATGTCAAGTGGTTTGCTGCTGTTGATCACCAGGGAGTTTATTGCACTTGCTGCAAGAGAGAGGCATTTTAACAAAACTGTTAGAGCTAGTTCAACCCTTCCTATTCACCCTGTATTTATTTGGAAACTTGCACTTCTACCCCAAAAGTCTCAAAAGGGAAACCAAAAATCTGCTGTGTAGGGATCCTACCTCTTTCTCCTTATTTGTTGCTGAAGCTCTATACACGTGTCTCTCAAAAGCTGGGAAGGATCCACAGCACATCTCAAAACAATTCTTTTTAGTAGGCACCCTCCCAAAATTCCTCTTTTCCAAGGAGAATCTGGTGGAACATGGAGGAGGATGGCAAAGGCTGCTCTTCCCCCATTCCACACTTGGCTCCAGTAGGCATCCATTAAGTCCTGCCATTTCAGATTTGATAGTATAGCTGGGGCAGAGTTCTTACATAGTTCTAATTCTCCCGTTTCCTGGAGCAGAAACCCTTAGACCTCTGGTCACACAGCACCTGGACCTCCCAGTACCACACAGTATGCAGCCCAGTGTGTAGGGGCTGCATAAACAGGCACAGTACCTACATTTCTGGCCAGCCAGGCATGTCACTGCTTCCAGACAGCATGCCTTAGGAAGTGTAAAAGTCCTCACAGCTTCAAACAAAATATGCACCTGCTCCCAGCCCTACAGCTTAGATCAGAAGCTCAGCTGCAGCTCACAAAGCTTTCTGGCTGCAAAGCCAAGGGCCAAGTCCCAAAAAATGCTCCCAAATTCTGCAACCTCAGACTAAATTTTTTTTTCTGGTGGGGGGGGGGAGGCCCCTCCAGCTGTTCAGTACTGTCAGCAGCAAAACAATGGCAGTTTTTCCAAGGTTATGATACATTGGGAACTAATTCCACTTGGAAGCATTCTGCTGTGCTCCTGGAGAGGAGTTCTTGCAATTGCTTGGTCATGGGAAGCTTTTAGCTATGACCCAATGCAAATTTAAACCTGTTAAAAGGGAAAAGTTTCTAGCACAGGTTAGAAATACATCTTAAGGATCAGTGCTCAAGTTAGTTGAGCTCTGACACCCTTCTCTTCAATGGGAGTCAACCTGCATGATAGCAAATACTAAGACATGTTCTATTTTTAATCTTGCTTCCCAAATAATTATACTTCTCACAGATAGGTTTCCCTGCTCACCCAGTGTCCAAATCTGTAACTCTTATCCTGGCTCTGGTGATAAGCGAAGTTTAGGTTTGTTGCTGTTGGGTTTTGTTTGCTTTTTAAACTTCACTAGATACATTAAATGTGATAGTAACAAGAAGAACAGAGAACAAAGCTATATTTATTTCTTCAGAAATTTGCTAGACCCTCAACTTTGTAATATCCTGACACATTTCCATACTAGTAAAGCTGAACATAAGGCATTAAGAAAATCAATTTCTCTTTAATCTTCCTTCTCCCTGCTCCAGGAGGCATCCAAGGCTGAGCCAATGTGCTTCTCTGCAGACCAGATACAAATCCAAACAAAACTCCTCCCAGTCTGCCAAGTAACAAGTTTGCATCTGCTTGCCTTGAAAGCAGCAGAAGAGACTTCTCCATATAGAACCCCTTTTGCTGAGATTCAGTCATCTGTGTAGGAGGCTTTTGCCACAGAATCCATAGAAGTGGGGTGGTTGATGTAATTTGCAACCCAAAACATATTTGCAGGTATAATTAGACATCACTAGCCTTTCATACGATTATAATGCACTTACAGGTCATTTTAGACTTAAGCATACTTCAGTCATGCATAAGTCTCAGGTGGCCATGCATTCACAGTTGTCCATGTTAGCTGTATGGGATGGTGTCTCTGGTTACAGCTTCTACCTGTCCACAGCCACCTCCTTCCACCTTGTGCATAGTGGCAACAATCAGCAGTGGAAGTTTTTAAGACTGTTCTGTCTGCTAGCCAATTTTCACTACCATCTCTTCCCCTCTCCCCACCAAGATCTCTTCTTTATGCCTCTCAGCAAAGGAGCCTGCATACAGCTTACAGTGCAGAAGGTGTGATTTAAGGAAGTAATTTATTTCTATCAGCTTATGGAGTAGGTCTAGCCAGTGTTCAAAATAGTCTGCCAGAACAGCAAGGAACAGACAAGGCAGCTCTTTGTCACTGCCAGCAACGTTTTATTGAGAAGCAGTTATGAAATTCATTTTATGACTGAACGTGTGGACCAGACATCTTTGACCACAAGTCTACCATGACTACTTTGTCTACAAAAAAAAAATGAAGTCATTGCAAGGGCTGGCTACCTCAACTATGAAATAAAGTTATCCAATTTCTCTCAGCAGGTTTACTTAGGGGAATTCAAGCTTTTATGCAACAAATTTGTGTTCAGACAAAGATAAGGTATTGGGCTGTGGACCACTTGGTTTCATTAGCAAGATTTGGACAGACATCCATAGTTCTGCTCCACACCTATTGAGAATCAACTAGCACAGTACTAACACTTGCTATCATTAATCAGCCCCGTTGAAGTACTAGTTATTTGTGTTATATTTTATAATAACACTTTAGAGAAAACTCAGACCAGAGGCTCACCTTATACACAACTTACACCTATAGATTTTTCTCTTCCCCCCCATTCAGATCCACTTCCATCAAACTGTTTGGAACTGCACTCAATGGCTACATTATGTAGTTATCTTCAAGAGAAGCATAATACTGGACACTCACCTGATTCCTTCATTGCATACAAGTAAATGGCATAAGATTTATTTGGACGCAGCAAGCTGTCAAACATACAGAAGGGTTTTTCTAGAGTAACTGTAGTAAGTGTGGGATTGTTTGCAGCAAGCCGAGAGGCTGCAATCTGAGGCTTCAGGCTTTGATCTAGAAGAGAAAGTTACTTAAAAAAAAAATAAGAAAAAAGTCTTTCTTCTCTCACCCTGCAAGCTCTAACACAAAAAGGAGGATCTGGAAGAGCTAACTACATCCAAGAATAGAAGAGGGGTGTGAACTGCAGATAAGCAGGAAATAGCTTACCTGACCTGTGAAAGTTCAAGATTTGGGAGGTTTGCTTTAATGCAAAATAGGGAACACAAGGATTTACGGAGGTAAGAAATGTTGCTTCTCAAACATGCACATCCAAAGGACAGAAACAAAGCCTCATTACAGGGGAAACTTGAACCACTGTCTTCAGGGTCTGATGTACAGCCCCCCCCCTTCAGTGGCAGCATCAAGAAGTTGTGCAGTCAGTTCTCAAATCATTTAGCAATAAGGAATCTTTATAAGATTTAAAGACCAGACTTTTTAGCATACAGAATGAGAGATTTAGCAGTCTTACACATAAGAAAACTGTCTGGGTGAGGCACTGGAAGGAGCAAGTAGTACTAAAGTTTGTGTTAGAAACTTCCTCCATCCCCATACAAGTTAATCCTATCTCCAATCTCTGAAGAAGGATTAACTCAAAACAAAGATTCAGCAGGTCCTTGTCCTTCCCAGCTTATCTGCAGTAGAGCCACTTCAGCAATCTTCCAGCAGAATGAATGTTTGAAGCCCTAAACTTCCCTCCCAACAGAGATCCTAGAGCAGAGTTGACAGCCAAGACAAAAAAAAAAAATAAATTAAAAAAAATCGCAAAACCCAACAACATAAGAGACTCACAATGGGAAGCAATACAAAGAGCAGAACAACAGAAACAGAGGAGAGACTGCAGATAGATATGCCTTTTACCTGCACACAGCTGTCCCAAGCAGAAGACTAATACAATCCAAGAGCTGAACATGCTTCAGCCCTCCAGAAACTTGCCACAAAAGGAAAACCAATTCTTTGATGTAGCTCCCACATCCACTCCCTCCCTAAAGTCAATCCTTTCCTCAAAGTCCCTGTGGTTAGAAAATACCCACCCCTTGTAGCACCTTTTTATATGCTTGTTGCCCCTCCTGCTCAGGTTTCACCAATCCCCCAGCTAGTATCTGCTCCCAGGTGAGGCAGCTTTGCAGCTTTGATTTCCAGTTTATAGGCATCGTTTTTTCCCCCCTCACCTGTATCATTGGTAGGTGGTTTTGCTCTTTACCTTCTGTCTAAAAACTTCTGACATCTCTCATGGAGGGAAAATTCAGAACTGAATATCTGAACCTGGAATCATGAATGGTTCTAGTCCAGAGCTTTAAATGTGGCAGCCTTAACAGAGGCTAAAATTGCCATCTGAATTATGTTTCCTGGGTTACATCCTGAAAAACATAAGCATCCTGCTTCTGATTAACCCTAATGTGATTCAAGGTAACTTCATGAAGAGCAAATCACTGGGAAATCTGAATCTGACCTGTTGTATCAAATAGTTCAGCTGAGAATATGCTTGATGGGTAATTGCTGGTATGAATGATCTGTTGCATGAAAGCTCAGCTTACAAAATTCTTAATCACTCACAATAGTCTGAGGGGAAAAAACAAGTATCAACAAGATTTTACAGAATTAACGGGGCTAACATGATGTCACTGCAGCAACTCTAGGTTTACACTAATATCACTAAAGTTACCAAATCCATGTCCTTTATGGTTGTGCCATGGGCCCCAGAAATCTGTTTGAAATATGTAACCAAATGATTATAATGCAATTTCCTCCCCATATGTGTTTTGTTTCAAATTCTGCACATCATCTTCAGTGTGTTTGGTTTGACTTTTCTCACACTACTTTTGAGGGAGAATATTGAATACAGGAGTTACTCTAGTTGCATTATTCCTTCTCACTCTACAATGCACTCAAAGCCTGTGCTGGCATAAGTACTCTGGCAAATCAGTTTAAGCCAGAAAAGAGCTTACCCTTCTGTCTTTTATTCCTTGGAATTGGATTTTTAACATTTACACTAGGGGGGTTAGTTGTACAAATTCGGTACTGATCTGCTCAAGAGTGGATTTATCCCTTAGAGCAATATGGTAATATACAAACCTGTAAGATTTCTGACTCTGCAGTAAAAGCAAAGCTTAAGAACAACAAGATCTCTTTTTCCATCATAAAATCAATACTTTCTCCAAACAGTGATTCTTGCAAAATCAGATCCTGAATTCTTTAATTCTTTAGTTGTTTGGGGTTTTGGTGGGGTATTTTTTGTTTTTTGTTTCTTTGGTTGCTTTTTTCCTTAACACAGAAAATAGGCACACTATTTCCCTAATTTAAAAAAAATTAAAAAATAGACATCAGGACATATTGAATGGCAGAGAAAAAGAAATATGTTGCTTCATGGCATGCCAGCCACTTGCATGTGTTACAAAATATTCTTACAAGTTTTATAAGAAGGTGCTGCTCCTTCATTCACTTGTTAAAGCATTAAAATGAACAAAAGAAAAATAAAATCAATTTTAAAAATCAACAGATTAAGGCCCAGAATCGCAACAACATTTTTGATTTAAAGTTAACAATTTTTGGGTTTAGATTGACAGCTATCAAACAATAAAACCAACAGTTATTATCAGACAAACTCCACATGAATTTCTTGGAGTCTTGCCCGGGTGAAGAGTGTGGCAAACTGCTCTTTGGGCTATAGTCATGCAAACTGTTACTCAGGTGATTAATTTTACAGCAGCCACAACTATTCCATAGAACTGCCCATCACAAAAAGTTAATCACCTTGCGAAGTAGTTTCAGAATGATATTTTTTATAGAGGTTGCTTTTTAAAGCCATCATGATTTACCTGAGTTCAAAACCATCTCATGTTCTGGTGGAATTCAGCAGCCACAATAAAGGGGGATAATGTTGCCTGTGCTCCAAGATTTTAAAATGGTTGGGTTTGTTCCATGCTCAAAAGAATCACAAACAAAGGTAGGAATCTAACATGACAATAAACTCTCTCAGCTCCATCTGTGCTGGCAGATGTGTCCTAAATTAGGACCAGATCTCAGCCTTGCTAACATTTGTGTAATCCATATTAACTTCACTGAAGTCAGGGGAGCTGGTCTGCATTTAGAAGATGTTTCCTTGAATAAATTTAACCTCAGTATAATTAGAGTGTTCCCTGAAGGAAGCACAAGAGAAGAAATCAGTGTAAATTCCTATCTCTTTGTTTAAACAACAGTACCAATTTTCTTGCTCTATGTTGCCTTGTGGGTAATTCTGTAGTAATTTATAGAATCCTACAGAGTCAGTTTGGATAGATGGCTTCATGAGAACAAAACTTGCCTGTAGCCTTGGCTTTCCAGGGCTGTGTAGCCCATAAGCGTTTTGAGGGGGAATCATAGAATACAATGTTGGAAGGGACCTCAAGGATCACCTGGTCCAACATTTCTCAGCAAATCATGACCTAGGCTAGATGTCCCAGTACCCTGTCCAGCTGAATCTTAAGTGTTCAGCATCAGGGAGTCCGTCTCTTTCCTGGAAATATTATATGGATGCCACATCCCTGGCAGTGTTTCAAGGCCAGGCTGGATGGGGCTTGGAGCAACCTGGTCTAGTGGAAGGTGTTTATGCCCATGGCAAAGGGGTTGAAACTAGATGAGCCTTAAGGTCCCTTCCAACTCAAGCCATTCTGTGATTCTAATTCTATGTTTATTCCAATGGCTGACTGTTCATATTGTGAAAAATTTTCCTCTTCTGTCCAATCAGAATCTCCCCAGGAGTAACTTGTACCAGTTACCGCTTGTCTCCCCTTCAGAATGAAGCCTGAAGCCTCAAAATGTCATGAAATGTATGGAAACCTCCAGGATCCAAAGTCCAAACCTTCTTTACATTCTCTGTTGTGGGTGTAGTTGAGATAATCTTCCATACTCTGCTGTGCTTCGTCTCTCTGGTCCACTACAGGGGCTAAAATTTATATCTGTAGAGACATTAGTGTTTAATAAAGAGATTAAAAAGCATGGTGGTGATATCTACCAGGAAAGAGATAATCTAATCCAAAAGGTGAAAAAGACAAATAAAACATGGAATCTGTTTTAAAATATTTTGAAGATCCTCATTAGTTTTCTGCATAGCTATTATTAGCTTGTAATTTCCTGCAAATATCCTAGTGGGTGTAGACCTTGAGGTCTGAGCTGAAAGAGGAGTAATGCCTTTGTGAATTAATTCTTAAGAAGTATTCCATGAATATAGGATATCTTGAAAAGAATGCAGAGATGGTTTAAAAAAATTTTGATGAAGCAACTCAATGTTTGTGAGAGTGCTGGAGAGCTGACACAGTTAAAACACAGAGATTGTAAAATATGTAAGAGTGAGAACAAGTTGGAATGAGAAACAATGGAAAAGTTTTTCCTTCCATCCAGTCACTTTTCTTCAGACATAATCTGGCAGGAACTATAACCACCTCTACAGCTCAGTCTTAATTCATCATCTGGTCTGCAGACTTCTTCCACAAGGGAAGCAGCTGTCTACTGCTGTTACAATAAGAGCATCTGTCCATTTGAGAGTGGCACTGGAACCAAAAAGTCTATTCAAAGGAGTTATTAGTTAGTGACTACCAACTTCAGAAGTGGTTGTTCTGGAGGCTGGTATTAGTAACAGATTGTCATGGGCATTGTTGGGAAAACCGAGCTGTTCTGGCAGTGGAAAATGTCCTCTAATGGTAAATAATTTTCAGCCACTTCCATTTATAAGGCTGCAGATGAAAGGGGGAAATGTTTCATTTATTCAGGGAGAAAACTCCTTACTGAAGCAGGAGGTGAAATATCTCTTCTGACATTTCTGTCTAAGTCTTTCCAGAATACTTCAAAGCAATAGGAGATTAACACCTCACAAGACCTGCTGCATGAAGGCCACATGGATGCTTGGTACTGACATCCAGTTCTGAAATCTCTTTTTGTTTTTAGCTTCATGGAGAATTATTTGTGTCCTTTGCTGCTGCCACAAGGGTCATTCACTTCTGATCGTAGAATCTACACACCTATTAATATGTCCTTAGGATTTATTTTCAAGGTCCCTCTTTCTCTTTTCCTAAAAAAGCATGTACAGAGAATGAATCTTTGGAAGAGCTCAGCAAACCACTTTGTTAAAAAAGGACCAACCAATATGATGGAGATAACCCCATCCTACATTTACTCAGCACAGGAATGTGCTGAGTGGGGCTCCCATCTGTGCACAGATCGGAGCAGCATGACTCACTGAGTCATTGATTTCTTTAAATTAGAAATCTTTCATGTGTCCTTAAGGAAATATGAAGGCTCACTTAGAAAAATGAGAACTTGGAACTTATTTCATCATCTGGTGACAATTTTGTGCAAAACTTGAAAGGTGGAACATCAGGAAGGTCAAAAATAACTTTCTACTTAGGAAATCAGGGCCACACCATTGTCTAATATAAATTGGCATGGCTCCACTGGGGTAAATGTGTTATGAACAGAAGAACCAGTCCTTCTTGCATTCCTCTCAAAAATCACGTATAAGATCTTATCACTGCAGTAAACCCTGAGTAGTCACAGAACACTGAAACATCTGCAGCTTGGAGGAGCCAGGGGTGAAAATGAAAGGCCTCTTTGTTACACAGAAGTTATTGCTTTCTTTGCTGAGGAAATATCCTACTATCTACAGTTATCTGTTTGGAATTTCATCTCATACTGTTAAGAGCCACAAAGACGTACTTCTTTTTATGAAAGCCCTGCAGTTTGCTGCAGCCTTCTCAGAACTGCCTCGTGTGATGGATCATTTGCACCAGGCAGGTCAGAGTAGGTTGGTCCCACATTTTTCCACTTATAAAACGATAATATTTTCCTAGTTCAGTGAATTCACTGCTGGTTGAGGAGCTTGCTCCAAACATCAGTTGTAATGAGGAGTCATACTTCTGTAGAAGAGGAAGAAGAGAAAGTTTTTTGGTACTTCAGAGTGGTTGGTTAACTGTGTAGAATCTATGGCCAAAGTAACATGGTTTTTGATGAAGAACTAAGCAAAGATGACGGGAAAGTTAATATTCCTGGCCTGTGAATTGGCTGCATTCCCTTAGCCACAGTTTCTGTTAACTGGCTTTGTGTAAAAGTAACTTGACGGTGTTGGCAGGATGTGGGTCAGTACAGTGACCCTTTCCATGGCTGATGTGAGGAAGTAGGCTTCTAATCACTGGGTGTAATCCCTCACCTTTGTCCTTAGGTTGCTCTTGAGTATTTGTATAATGGAGCCCTTTGAATTTAATCTTACCAGGTAAATAAAATTCAGCTAGGGTTTGCAGGCAAGAACGAATTTTAAAGATATGAAACTTGATTAACATTTGAGGTTTTGAGAATGATCTCTCTGTGATGGCTAATGAGTAGGTTCTTTCCTCATAAAGATTTTTTTAGAGCTTGGAATACCTCTCTAAATCTAGAGTACTGAAATATCACTTCATGAAGCCAGTTTAATACTCTTGAGATCCAGTTGAACTTTGGTGCCATAGCCGTGGTTTTATATGAATGTGAAGTACAACATGAGGCTCCTGTACTGAGCAGTGTGCCAAATTCCACTGCAGTCAGACCAGGGTAAAAGTTTTCTAACAAAATGGTGAATTAAGTCCATAATGTTGTAATTGAAAATAGAAAAAGCTTTCTGTTAGGACTTCCTTTGCTCTCTGAATCATAACCCACTAGCTAATTCATCATTCCCAGAAGGACAAAAAGTATATGCTGTTTTTGACTACAGTCTTTATGTTGAGCTGAAATGGTTTATGCTAAGTTTTGATAGATGCTGTTTCAAGTTAATCAGAAAAATACCCTAAAGCAGAACTCAAAAGAGGTACATGAGTTAGATGTTGCTTGGTCTGGATCTTTGCTCTTCAGACAGTATCACAGAAATGCCCCAGTCATTTGCCTTCCAAGAGGTGTACTGGACCCCACTACCTACAATAAGAGGTAGCCAAAGGCAGCAGCACATGGAAAGGCTGGACCAAATAGAGTTACTGGACTCTGTACGAAGGGGTGCCTGTCAGCAGTATAAAGATAACAAATAAGAAAAGGGTTTTTCACAGACTCATTCCAATGATTTAGAAGTATTTCATCAGGAAGGCTACAATGAAGCCTGATGTGAACTTATTTTTGAGTATACTGCAGTCAGGATAATCAAAAAAGTCAGATTAGAAAATGCCTACGTGAAGCTACATCGATCAAAGCTACTGTGATCTAGACCAGAGATGAAGCAGACTACATGATTCACAAGATCAGAAATACAGCATGTGCAGTTTTATTTGAGAACAAATTTTTGCTCATTTGAGGATAAGAATGGAGTCTGATCTCTAGTGCTGCTTTTGGTCATGAAACAAAAGCACAGATGATTTGGGCACCTCATTTGCTGTGCTGGATTTTGGATTAATAGCAAACGTTCATACATAGTGCCTGCTAAAGCACATCCCTAATTCAAAAGTCCTGAAAATGAGAATGAAAAGGTACTAAATAGACTTTTTCAAATGCTTAAGACCTTTTCATCCTTTTCTAGTCTGCTGTAGTTCTTGTTCTACCAGACAGACCAGAAAGGTTTGTTGCTGTCCTCTGCATTTCACATTTTTAACATTTTTTCCCCGTCTCCCTGTTGTTAAACATTCAAGAGAAAAGCATAGCTCCAAGAAGGCATTTCTATGTGGTAGAATTATTAAATTTCAGCAGAGGTAACTCTAGAAGTCCAGCATCCCAGGTCATTATAAACATTAAGTAGCCATGTGCTATTCCAGCCTTAAATATTTTTTGATCTGGGAATGAAATAGACCCAAACTCTTCTTTCATGGCAACTGGTATGATGAATGTGTTACCTGGTGACTGTATAGAGGTAATCACAGGTAATCAGTAGGTTGCTATAATTCACCAGCTTCCAGCTCATCAGCTGAGCCATCTGGGATGAATCTCCCAGGCCTTTTTATGGTGAAATGAGTTAGCTTAAACCAATTAAGTTAGCCAGATATGCCATGTTTCGTTACACATCTGCAGCAGTGTAAGAGCACATTACACCGCCAATTACTGTTTATTATTTGATGAATGGCAAAACTTTAAAATGGGGAAATTTGATCATTTGCAACTATCTGTACATATCAATCACAAATCAATCCCACTGGTAGTCTGAAATGAAAAGTTTGAGCAAGCTTGATTCACTTCCTAGCTCTTCTAGCTCGAAAAAGGATTAAATTTAGCTTAGCACTCATCCAACCTGATGACTTCGTATCAACATCTCTGCTGTTTCAGTGCCCTGACTAGTAGTGGCAAGACTAACGCAGCTACAGAAATCCCAGGTAAAAGCTCCAAACTTGTACCCAGATCTCAACCAGGTAAATCTTATGTCTTGATGCTTACCTATCATGCCAATCCTTTAATTTGTTCACCTACTAGAGGGCTGCATTTAGACTCATGTTATTCACACATTTTGCTCTACTGTGTATTAATCTTAATTCTTCTAATTGCACATCCCAAGAAAGATTGCTTACTACAGATCAAGCTTTCTGTAAATGCATTTATAACTCACATAAGCCTAAAGTCTCCTCATTAGAGTCAGTTCTCCTAAATGCAATGGATGTATGGAACGCTACATAGATACTTAATGAGAACAATCCAGCAGCTCAGGCATTTGCAGCTATATTACACAGCCATAGTTCTCTTTGGTGAAAGCAATTTTTCTACTAAAAGCTGATTAGTGATACTGACATGCCAGAATTTGGAGAACATTTGTAACACAGGCCAAACGTTATCATGCATGGCTTTCTACATTAAATACTGAAGTACCCCACTAATCAGAGCACAAAAAAGTACCCCCCAAACAAACATTTCAAAGCAAAGCATATAATCTAGTTTTATAAGAAGTCATTGACACCATCCTAGCTGTATTACCACAAGGCAATACACATCTGTCATCCAGGAGGACAACATCATAAATCCAACATCATGAACATGAATACCACTTACAAAGCCAAAAGCAGTTGAAGCCAATGGAGCTACATAAATTTATACCAAGTGTTACATCTGTAAGTCTCATCCAAACAGTAATCCCTCTTAATTGACCATAGTCTCTCTTGAGTGTTCTGCAAACAATGACAGGGAAAGACACAGGGAAGGGGAAGGCAGAGCTGTGTTTCTTTTAAAGAGAAAGGTTACATAAAAGACATGGTACAGCACACATGTGAGGGAGACAGTTTTTTCAGCTTGCATAAGACTCCCATGAAATCTAGTGACTGTCAGAAAATTAACCTCCTTCATTCCAAGAACACAGCATAAATAGCAGCATCTATATAGGAAATGCAAGCAAAGCCTTCCTGAAATAAAGCACTACTCTGCATGCACAAACTCCCCTTGGGGAGGGAGTGAAAAAGGGAATGAGCCACACATGACAGATGTTCCTTGTGTTCCTTGCTGCTGACAGTATTTCTTTAGAATGGACAGTTGAAGAAGAAAGAAGAGAATGGATCTTGCTGAAAAGAAGATGGGAAAAGAAGGTGGTGGTATACGAATTTTGAAAACACAGAGATGAGAACCAAAGCAAAGAGCTCCATGGTGTCAGAAACATTAAAAGAGAAAAAACTCTCCATTACTAACATGGAAAGAAAGCCAGCACATACCAAGGCGAACAGTTTTTCTCTACCTGTTTGTCAACCAATTGCCTTACACATCCCCAACACAGGGACTCGCTCTGACTCAACAAGTAGAAAGCAAAGGAGCAGCAATGATCTCCTAAGCAGCACACCTGTGACTGCCACTGCAGTTTCCCTATGTCCCTTTCTACTATGAGGGAGCAGAGACTGGGTAAAGCTAAAGCAGTGCTGAGCCTTCAGCAGGCTGTGAGAACGTGACAGCTCAGGTAGCGATGAATAAAAATAGGGCTGCTGTAGGAAGCATTTCAAACTTACAAAGTGGTAGGATGGTAAAGGTGGTTTTGAAACAAAATTAAGAATAAAAAAAAGAGGAAGTCAGAATGGTAATCCACACAAATACTGAGTTACAGAAAATTCCACAGAAAAGCAAGTTTTAAGAGCATTCATAGGCAAGGAATTATATAAATTTTTAACTTGAAGCCACAATCAGTAATAGAATAGAAACAAAACCCTTACAAATTAATGGAAATTCTAATCTCTGTGCAATGTTCCCAAGTATGTTATCTAGACATTGCCTGTCCCTTCCATCTGCCATATAGTTCAGAGACAACTTCTAGCTGCCCCATGGCCATCCTTTCTGACACCTCCCTCTACTCACACCGTGCCTTAGCATTTACTCACCAGCTGGCACTGCAAGTCCAAGGTTTGCCTGTGGCTGGGCTGCGGCCCAAGCATTGCAGCACGAGTGCCCTGGAGATAGGGCAAGGACAGTTCTAATGCTTCTTTCCAATTCCTCAGCTTTGAGATCTGCTTTACTTCATTTTAAATAGAGTAATTAGTGAAACAGGCAATAAAAAAAGGTTTCTGAAGAAAAATCTAGGATTGAAATGGGTTGAAAGAGCATTGAACTCAGGACCGAGAACAAATGGTTGCAAAATCCTGTGATGGTGACCGGAGAGAGCAGGTTACAAAGTATAACACTGGAAAGCAGGGTAAACAAGTCTTTTCTGCTGGCTGCAAATGATGTTCCAATGAATTTGTAACAATATGGAACTCAAACTGTGGTTCTAATGGTTAAGAAATGATACTACACATTTTTTAATAGAACAATTTACTGATGAGTAGGTGCTTTATGGGGACTATTCGTCATTATTACTACAGATCCAGACCTTGTGCCTGTACAGATGTTGTTCACTGACATTTTTACATCAGTGTACCATGCTCTGGTCCAGTGATCTGAGCAGAAGTCTGAAAGTCAGGATTTTGGAATAATCTCTTTGAAATTGGTTAGCTGATAACTAAAGAATAGAATTTCAAGACAGATTGTACTTACAGTTTCATCAGTGTAAGGAGGAATTCAACATTGTCAGGAATGTAAACACACATTTTGTGAAACTGTATGTTAGAATTTGACCTTTTTCTTCCGCATCTCAGTCTGCTGAGAAATGGCCCTTGTTTGATATTCTTCTGGTTTACAGGCATCCGGGGATATAAACCTAATGAACCATTTCATGTTGGAATTTACACTGTAATTGCAAAATAGGCTAGTATCTCCCAGGAAGAATCGTGTACTTTTTTCCAAAAAATCTTTTCCTTGATTGAAGTAGTGACATCTGATCCAAAGCCTGCTAAAAGAAGAGAGTCCTGCATCTTTAAGGATATTAGAGTCTATTTTGACTTGAAAGAAATGCACTATTAATGGTGAGCTGTAATTCATTTTACCAGCATCCCGAAAAACTTCATCTAAAGAAAAAAATAGTCTGAGGAAAGAGGTTTTTGTTTCCTACAGAGCATATTAACTGCACTGACCATTTTAAAGCATTCTTTTATCCACCGAAATATTTATGAGTGAAGTTAACATCTCCATTACATTTAATATTCTCCCTCCCTTCTTGCCCCAAAATACTAGATGATGGATGAAGCTATAGCTTGAGGGCTGAAGACACAGGTCTTAGTGATAGCAATCTCTTACATTTATATAGCATTTTCTCATCCAGATGAAACTGGGCACTAGAGCCAGCTTGCTTTACAAGCTAGGTCAGAGCTCTTGAAACCGGCCAAGTTTACAGTGGCTTAAAGAGAATATTTGCTGTCAGTTCTAATTTAAGAGCGTATTTGTGTGTGCTCAGGTGTACACACGTTTATTTGCTCATACTTCAACCTGGCCTGCAAGAATTGAGTTCTACTGGCTGGCTATATAGCTCCTTTCAATCTTCCAGCTCTTTGAGATCTAAAGTCATTGAAACCTGGGCTTCTAGATTTATATTTACATTATTTTAATGAAATACAATAATTGCATTTGTATGAGTTAAATGGGTAAAAAATGACTTCACATATAAAGCTTAGTTATCTAAGCCAGAGAATTTTTAATCTGTCTTTACTAGAATTCTATTTTGGACATGAAATGAGTTATACAAGCCTTGAATTTTAGGATGGAGGTCTTTTTGGAATGAAATAATGTTTATGATATAGACACATGGCACAGAATACAAATACCCTCTAAGTAACAGGGAAGGAAAAAAAAAAAAACCAGAAAAAACAAGAAAACATTGAATAAGATAAACTGCATACACTTCTCCATTATGTATATCTGAGGTTGCTGCAATTAATATTTACCTTTCTATTATCTTTCAGCTGGACACAGAAATCCCACGAGGGATGATGTCTTCACTGTCCAAGTCTCTATACAAACACAGAAGAATAGCCTCTCCCTTGAAAAGCTTGCAGTATAAATAGGTAAGTGAAGAAGGAAAGAGACATGCACAGAATATAGTTGCTACCAACAGAAAATGATGTTCTTGAATACTGTTGTCCCATTAGTGACATTACCAGAAAAGGCCTGGATGTCAGAAAATGAGATTTGATCTCCAAATGACCCCTCAGATGTATGGTTTGCTTTAATTCTGAGTTCTGAACAGTTTGCCCCATATTTCTCCTCCCCCATGGTAATATGGTCTGTGTCTGTGGGAGAACTGTGCAGGCAGCATGCTTCTCCTTTCATGCAATCCAACTCCACAATGCCACACTGGAAGACAAGGTATTTTCTCCTTTTCCCCAGAAATGCTTTAATTCCAGATCAAGCTTATAAATTGTGAAGATAAAAAGCAAACAGAGGAGATGAAATATGGTGCTGGGATTCTGAGAACAGGTGTTTCTAAGTTGGCATCTTTCCACCAGTGGTGTCCTTTTACTTCACAGGCACATACTTCAAAACATACACAGTGATCATGTGGTCACAGCTAATGAGCAATCTGCATGTTAGGGTTGCACTTGTAGAAAGAAAGCACTTCAAGTTTCTTAGTGCTCCTTCCACTGTTTCAGGCATAACACTTTTAAAAGATGTGGAGCAAAAATTTGAAAGGGGATTTATTTTCAGATAATGAGTATCTGGTAAAGAACTAGGAACTGGAACACAAAAAATATGAATCAGAAGATCCTAAAAACTAGGGCTGTTTCAGTAGTGCCTGGTCACTACATTTAAGTGTCTTGTAGTTCTCCAAGTGTAAACCCAGATAAAATACTGTATTAGTAATTGATATTCTGCTGTAACTACTACTGTATTTGTGCAACATTTTATATGATATGATTTATGCCCTCTGAAGTTAATGTAGTCTTTCTATGGGTGATTGATTTGGCCTATGTGAATATCTGTCAAGATACCCTATGGAAAAAAACAAAATCCAAGTTGTTGTGTTTATTTCCAATTGAAGGGAACTGAGAAATGCAGTCACTCACCAGGTCAGAGCTGTGAGTGGAACCAAGAAAGTGTTTGCTAACATTATCAGCACTTTATGAGTAGTATGACCATGACATTAATAGTACTAGGAATGCTAGAAAGGAAGGACTAAAAAATTATCTAGTGAAGATGAAAAACTATAGCTCAAAAGCTCTGTTACTACTCAAGAATGAGCCCATCTTTCTCTGGCTTAGATTTAATCTGCCATACGATGCCTACCTCTACTGCATTTGCACTTTTAAATTGCAATGCCATCGCTGATTCCATGATAAAAGAAGCTATCATTCTACAGTGAGGTTAGGAATTGTTGACTAAATAAACACTGCATACAGATCTACATCTGAAAAGACATTTTTGTAA
>JBCJKH010009730.1:0-28656 GCA_039877255.1 Loriculus beryllinus | reverse complement strand
TAATCAGAGCGTAGCAATGTGACCATTAGGGACTTGAGTGTACTAAGCAGTAAGGAGAGTTTTGTGTACTAGATATGTCTCATCTTTCACAGCAGGGCTGTAAACAGTAAAAGAGACAACAAAATGAAGGCTGTGGAGAAGGAAAAAGGGATCAATAAGGAACATACTTAACACAGATACATTTCTTACTGCAGTATACTGTCTTGCTGTCATCTCCTTCAATTGCCAGTTATTCAAACAACTGTCAGGCACTGGAATAGGAGTGCATAGATCTCATATGGTGCAACTATCCATTCCTGATCTGCAGCTGTTGGAACCTCTATTTGCTTGTCAGACAGCTGTTTGTTGGGTTTTTTTGAAATGCTGATACGAATCACAGCTCTTGTCCTGAAGGAGAAAGTGTCATTCCTGTCTGGATGCACGTTTCAGCCTTTTTCCAGGCTGGCCATTGGATCCAGTGCTGCTTTCATTTCTCCATTTGCCCCAGTCACTGCCAGTCCATGGGCCTTGTCCATACCTGATGAATATGTGGTTTGAACTAGAATGAGCTCCCAACTTTACATGGTAATGCTTGAAAACAGTCTGATCCACATTTAGTAGCAGAGAGAAGAATATATATCTGCCAGTTTTGCTGTTCCATTATATTCAGTTACATGTTTTTATCACCTACTTTAAAATTTTATTTATTTTGTATATTTTTTTCTTAGGAATGAGTCATGTGTTCATATAATGTCCACTGGGAATACTGGGAACAACTGAACATTTTTTAACATGTATATATATGTGAATCTACATTTCAGTGCCATTTTAAAATATTTTTTGCCTTTGTATTTGTTTTTATTGTGCATTGGAAGCTGTTTATGCTGTTATGCATCTTTGGAATGCTTGGGAAAAGCCCCTGTTATTAGAAGAAATAATGCATTTTGGATGATGAGAGCATGCAACTGAGTTTTACTGGTGGTAAGCCTTGGTCTCCAGATTTGCTGACTTACTGGATGTGCCATGTTTTCAGAGTTAAGATAGTGGTCCTGCTGTCTCAAGGTGATGTAAAGACTCTTTGCTGCCTTTCATAAGATAATCTTGACAACTGGAAATGTTCCTTATAATGGCTAATAACTCTTACTGACAAAAGTATATGTCAGTGTTTTCTTTGATGCATTCCTTACCCTGTCATTCTGCATACTTTGTGTATGCCCGTGACTTAAGAGAGTTCTCTGCAGAGAAACTACTTGAGAGAAACTTAGAGGCCCAGTGACATCAGAGGCAGCTCCTTGGGCACGCTGAGAGAAGGGTGCTATTTCTGCAGAAGGCTAGACAGGCACGTAGTATAGTACGTAGGAAGGCAGCCTGGTCTTGAACATGTGGTGAAGGGGAGTATGTGGTGCTAAGAATCACGTGATTCTGCCACTGATGCTGATACATGTCTTTTAAATAAGCCTGGCGGTCAGGGATAAAACAGTTCCTGCTGTAGTGCTCTCAAATACAAAACCACCTCAAAATCTTACTTGCTTTACTTGTAGTAGCATCCCTTTGGTTTGCAATTCCATCTGATTCTTAACAGTATGGTGAAGTATGTGCCTTGTTTTAGTCTGCAGAGGGGTAACAAAAACGTTGTAAACAATTTATCATTTAATCTTGAAAATGTGCGTTGTCTGACTATGTCATTATAACACATTTAAAGACTTTTGTGTGAACTACAACAGACAGATCTGAGATGCTAAACATGGCGATCTTTCTTGAGCAGAAGCTGTAGTGGTTATGTAACTGTAAGACTGCACTGAAAACCTTGAATGCTTTCCTTAGTTTTTTTTATTAAATGTTGTTCAATTCAGAGCTCATTTCTAATTACTTAATTTATAATGTATTTGTAATTAGTTATAGAGTGTATATCTTAAAACACTGTCAAGATCACAAGTCAATGATTGATAGACTGTGCCAGTTAAGTTTTCTAAGTGATCTTAATTCAGCTGTGTCACAGTGCAGACCTTGGTTACATAGCCACAAACTACTTCCTTTCCAGAAATCCTTCTGTTTCAGAGTATTGCATAAGCAATAAGCAGTGCTCTGCAGCATTCTGATATCTCTTTTTTACTCAATGAAGGTCTGCTGCACTCATTTGAAGCATGTTCATGATACATAATTTATGATTTTCAGCTCTGATCATCATAGTGTTAGTATTTGTCTTCAAGTACTCCACATCCAGTGGGTATTTGATTTTCACATGCTTCCTTATACTTCATAGCATTAGTATTACTCCTGGCCTACAAAAGGAAAACTGAGGCACATGCTCCAAACTGTTCGTAGTTCTATTTCCCCATTCAGTGGGTAGTTTTAGGATAATGAATGTTGGTACTATGAAATCTGTCTTTTCCCTAAGTGCCTTAGAGAGTACAGTTACATACTGTCCTTTTGCACCTTTGGTGTTTTGCACCTTCAGGTCCAGCAGAATCCTGTATTTGTCTGATATTTCCATCACATGTTTTAAACATTCTCTTCTGCAATTGAAAGCACAGTCTTTGACTCTCCTGGTTTACATACTTGTACTTACCAGCAAAAAGTCAGGCCTTGTAAAATAAGAGCCTGATTGGCCTAATTTTCCATAGATCATCTGCGTACCAGGGTTACCCATAGAGGAGATGTAATGGGGATTGCTGAGCCATGTGGAACAACTGAAAAGGTGTCTTCATGTTCTTGAAGTGCATCTCTAACTGAATAGACTCCCCTAGAGAAGTCCAAGCTATATTTGAATCTGTCTATTTGAACTGCAAAATAAGTGTTCTGCTGAATGCTTTTATCCTGGGAAAAGAGGCCAGGAGAAGATGTGCTCAGACATCTTAACTAAAAAATAAATTCCTAAGTTTGTATAAATACATGCCTTCCAGCCTATAAGGGCAGGTTCACTTTTGTCCTTGTTGCTGACTTCACCTCCTGTAACAACTATTGTCCGTATGAACTGAAAAAATACCTACAACAGCATCTGGCTTGAAAATAAAACCATACACAACCCAGTCTTGAATTTGGCTCCAATATGGAATTCTGGAAAACTACGGGTATTCTGGATTTATCTGTGGGACATAATAGAGATCTAGACTGCACATTAGCATAACTCCACTGCATTTATCCTGTAGACAAACTGGTTTCAAAGTGAAGAAACACAAATACTCTCCTCTCCTCTTTTGCTTATGCTAAACAGGACTTACACAGAGAGAGGTGAGCCAGTTAAGAAAAAAAAAAGACTTGTCCACATTCAGATTGATTGAGATTCTGTGAGAGCCTTCACCATGAGTAGGTTTTGCTGGTAAATCTCAAGAGCAACTGGTCTCATACTGGAAAGTATGTTGTGCAAAACTGATATCGTTGCTCCTGAGATGAGAATATAGCCAAAGTCAGTGAGAGAGATCATAGTTGGACAGGGAACAATTGTCTTCAGAACAGGAATTGGAAAATTCAAGCCTTGGTGCTTTCATGTCAGGCATAGCAGGAATGTTGCTTGTTTTCTCAGTGCTGATTCTTAACACAGCTGAATGCCAAAGTAAAGCTTTGTGGGACAGGATGTAAGTGCAACAGTTTTGGAAAAAGAAAACTTACACTATGCATGTTGCAAAAAGAACATGCTATCCTTGTTTGTCAGTAATTCAGCTTACGCCTAACAGTGCCTTAGAGGTGAATTGTCCCTTTTACTAGTCTTTGTATTGCTGCTGTGGAATGAATAGCAAGTTGTAGCTAGTATTCATTGTGACAGACTGGCAATTTGTTCAACCAGCTTTCCTTCTTGAATGTGTAACCTTAATTTCATTAATGTTAGTGAAATTACACTAGTACATCTGGAAAGAGAAATGAGGGCATTAAGAGTGCAACTTGTCTAAGGTCATTCATTCAATCCGTACAAATGCTGAGTGTAGAACACAGCAATATCTGCTATCCAGTGCCCATATCCTGTGCCCATAATCTCTGCCTCATACCTCAGTGACTTAAAACCTGCCATGTCTCCTCTGTGCCCCTTAGATAATTATTGTCTGGAAACTCTGACTTAGTTGATGATGTTTGCTTTTAGATAAATAAAGGCATGCTGTCTGTGCATTCCTCACACACATCTCTTCAGTGTGGCCAAAACTATTGCTGAATAATGTGCTTTTTTAGACAATCTCAGGTAAATCAGTTACGGGTCAGAGGCTGGCTCACTGAAGAGATTTTTTAACTAGTTCTATTCATGAAGTACAAATTGTATAGTCAGTTGCAGGCTTTCACATTGCTCTGGTTGCACACTTTCTTCCTTAATATCTTCATATGATAAGGCTAAGCCAACATAAAACAGGAACGCAGCCATTATTCTGGAAACCCATGATGAAGTGAAGGTTTCTTCAGGAGGTTTGTAACAGTCCATGCTATACCCCTAGTCCTGCCCATTGCATTCTCATCACTGAACCATTTTTAAAATCCTGGATCTGCCTCACCATTTTTTCCGATCTTATGCCAGCACTATTTGTAGTTTCCCCACCTGTTCCTGTGTGTATTACGTTGTAACTGTGCATATTGCTCTACAACTTCAGAGTGCTAACAGTCCAACTGCGGCATTGTTTGTGAATTGCCATATACATTTCCCAGTTTTTCCTTTGATGTTACATTTCTAATCTGTGCAAAGGATTTGTTGAAGCTTCTGATATTATTTAGTTTATTTAGTGATCTAATCTGTCTTTGTGAGTTGCATCTACCCAGACAAGAACCATTAAACACAAGAGGCACCCACAAGAGGCTGGCTGAAGGGATAATGGTTTATTCTGGAATCTTTAATAGAAATATGTCAGAATGTAAGGTCTGAGTGCTCTTCTCATTCAGGAAAGGTGATCTTGTGTAGTGCTGCCTGGCAGTCGCAATCACTAGGGGGTTTGCTGCCTGCTGTATTACGTCTTTCAGCACTCACATTGCAGTTTTGATTGTTAGTATGTAGCACACTACTGCCTAGTGATACTGTGGCAGAGATCAGACGTTGAATGTTTCCTACTACTATCTGCCTTGAAACCTCTCTAAGAATCAGGACCATCTGCTGCGCCGGACTGCAAGGCAGCAAGCGTGGCCCTAGAAATAGTAGGGACATCCCCTTCAGAGTATAAGGGACCCTGAATGCCTGAGCAAGCCTGACATACTGGCTAATGCTAGGCATTTTTTGGTGCAGACTATGCACAGACACAAGAGACAAACAGGGAGGTGAAGGGTGTACGACAGGTAGAGCATGCTGTAAACATAATTGTTCTGTAGGCTTCTCAGGGCTTTTAGACAGGAAAAGCCTCTACCCCTAAGAACTTGTGTTGTAGGGGGACATTAAGGACCAAAGGAAGTATTGCTGACACTATTTTAGAGATGGGAGAGTGCAGCACAAGAAGCTTGTTTCTGTTTCTGTCAGTAAGAATAGTCTGATAGGCCAACACTTAGCTTTTGGAGAAAATTTTATCTGAATTGACATGCTCAAGGTCACACAGGGCATGTTAAGCCAGTATGGATCATCCCGTGTCTCAGCCCCGTGATTTTCGTTCCACACAAAGGATTGGCAAAAGCCAGTGATCTCAGCGCAGTCAGCATTTTGTCCATACTCCTGAAGCCCAAGATATGCTTTGGTAGTATTTGTCTGTCCTATAAATGCTTCTTGCTACACTTCATCCATGGCTGAATTTCAGGGACAGAGTAAGTTGTCTCTATATATAGCTGATGAAACACTTTGGGATCTTCTGGCAGTGTCAGTTGCTACTATGAAGCCAGCATTCAGGTTTTTTCAGATTTCTATGCTTTTATTTCCAAATCTGTCACTGGAAACAATATACTTTAAAAAATATAATGTACACTTGGTTCTGTATAGTTAATATCATCAAGTATGAATAGAATGAGTATTTTTCAGTCAGAGTTTGTGGCTCTTGCTGCAAGATATGGGAGGGCTAATATCCTGTATGTGTTCATCTTGGGAATATGAAGCGAGTGTAACATTTTTTCATGTTGTCTTTGCATTGGATTTAATTCCTCATTTTGTAAGTTTTTTCTAAACTTATAAAATAGTGTGTTTCTTCCGCTGAAGAAGATGGGTTGTGTTTATTGTGTTAGAAAAAGGATATTTCTCCTAAACTAATAAAAATTAAATACATTTTATAGCACACACCACCATTCTGTTTAGCTTTGTCTGGGAGATTTAGCATATTTTTTGATACAATCCAACATTTTGGCCCAATCTAAATTATCCATATCTTTAAATAGTTCAGATATTTGTTGGCTAAGCTTTAAATGAATAGATATTTACCACAAGCAAAAGTACATTTTTAGAGATAGTTATGGCATGCTTTGAAAATAAGAGGGCTTTTTGACCCCAATGTTATGATTCTTCTAACAATTTACACAGGAGGACAATCACTTTGAATTTATTTTATCTTTCATTGACTCCTTTCTTGAGAAGCCACCCTACTGTTCTTTTCCACAAAGAAGCAGGCTGTGCCTATGGAAAGAGGATTGCTTAAAAACAGTTTAAGTCATAAGATGTCATAAGATTCTTCATTTTCCTATGGCCTTTCTGAGCCAGTTTTGGCAGAGATGAACTATTGTATTCCTGCACAGAAGTGTAACACCTGAAAACTAATGGTAATCGTTTTCATATCAGTTGCTTGTTTCACATGTGATTATTTAAGTAGAGAAATCTGGCTAATTTCTTATTCTAAATCTTACTAAGTTCAAATAGAAGACTGATCTGGTGAAACATTGTTGCAATGTTCAGCATTTTGAAAGTTTTATTAAAAAGCTAAGGTTTTGTGAGAAGGAAAAGCAAGAAGTGGTTTAGACGGATTGAAAGTCTGATGAACATCGAAAAGATAGAGGAGTGAGTTCTGGAAAGAATTATATGATGGCTTTTGGGGAGCAAATGGGTGTTAGATATAAACTGAGTGAAACAATTTCCATTTAATTAAAAAAAATAATTACAAAGGTTGACACAGGAGGTGAAAACTCTGTTTTCCTTTAGTTAGAAAAGCCCTTTGATTCTCAAGGAGCTTAATGCAAAGCATGCCAGGAGGCTTTCACTTAGGTGGTGTTAGATTCAAAGATCTCTCCTAAGTTGGAACAGTGATAAATGCTAAGTAAGTTCACTCACAGGCCTGCTGCTGCTGTTATGAAAGTTCTGGCCTTCTCATGGGCGATGATATCTTGTTGCCACAGTGTTCTCCTGAGACGAAGGCATTCTTCTAGGCCCTTACTACCATTTATGTTAGCCTGAGCTCACACCTTTTCCCAAATAAAAGATAAAAATAGTTGAGAATTCAGCTCTGCCATCTCCATTTCTGACCTCCCTGTGCTACCTTACTTCTTCTGGTCTGTTTGGCAGCCATGATGGTGCTTGGGTATCTTGCCATGTCAGCTTAAAATCCCGTATATATGTTTTACTGTGTTTCTTCCTCTTCCTTTGTTTTAGGTTTTTGTCCTTTCTTTCCTGCTCAGCTTCTTTATTTCTGTTTTGATTTGATTTTCTTTCTCCTTAGGCATATATAGTTTGCAGCTGTGAGGCTCTGGCAGCTTCAGTGGGGATAGTCCTAACCTACCTCTGATGTGGGAATAAGCTGATTGAAGCACACTGCCTTATTCATAACTACTCTGCTGGGGACAGCTTTCCTTTTCTCTAGGTGAACTGGAAGAGGCAGATCCCTTTCCATTTCAAGTTTGTCATCAGAGTTCCATTTTGGCTCTCTTTCCACTACGGACCTCCATTCATATGCTTCCCATTTACCATCCACACAGTTCATTTATAAAATTAAATTAAAGTAGTAAACAAAACACCAGATACTCCTCCTAAAGCTGCATCTATAAATATCTTCTCTGCCTACTCATGCTGTCTGATTAAGGGGAAGTAAGCAGTTATTTAAAGAACCTGAAATGGGTCAGATTCCATCAAGATAGGCAGGTTTTTAAAATGGGGATATTCTCTTTAGCTTGCTGTTTCCTGGGTAAAAAGCCCAACTCTCTCAAATACACATTGAGGAAGTTGAAGCCCCTTATGTTGAATTAAAAAAAAAACAAACCAGATTTTTCATTCTGAAATATTTTCTTTTTCATCCAAAATGAATTAACATAACCTACACAAAGTGTTTTTTAAAATATTTGCACCTTATAGAAAACCGTGTCTATTCCTGTTTGGAAGTAACTTGAAATCTTTTTCTTTTTCAGACTAGATGAGCAATACTGTGGTTCTACCTGTTGGCTCCTTAGGACAATGATGACTCCAGTGCTAATCCATAATGTGACTGGATACTCTCTGCCATCATAGTACCTCAGGTTTTATTTCATTACATGAGCATTCTGGCCTGTGTTACAGGATACGGCCAGCAAATAAAACGTGGCTTTTAACTAATACCTCCCTGTATGAAGCCACCAGTACCCGTAAAGCTCTTCTGTACTGCACAGTGAGAGTGGTGTGATACTGTCTGACTTCATCAGCCTTTAAAGGTTGGATCAGATGATCCTTGAGGTCTCTTCCAACCTGGTGTTCTATGATGGCATTCTGTGATTCATCTGAATAGATCCTTAGAGCAGGCAGTGCCAAGAAAAGGCACAAAGCTGGTTGCAATGGCTCATGTCTATTGAGGTAGTGCGTAAAAAGTCACAGGTCTTGGCAGTGCAGGAGAACTCTTTGCATGGGAGATAGCTCTGGTTCAAAGCATTACAGCTTTGCATGTGTACTTCTGGGACTCCTCTGGCTTCTCCCTGCTTTTCCTCTAGAAACTTCTGTGCTGTGTATAGTGAATAAGAAGAAATAGTTTAACTGACTTCAAAGGCTTACATAGCTATTAGGTGATTGAAATCAGTAATCTACAGATGTCTGCCCAGCTGTAAAAATAAACCACACAAATTACACCAGGATACACATAATGTACACCAAAATTAAATATTTTGGTTTGTAATTGCTATTTTATATTGTCTGAGAGTATCCTAAGAGAATGCTCATCACGGAAATATAGCAACCTTGAGAATATTTGTATTGAGCAGGTGAAAAGCATGTGATTCTGACTTTGCTGCTTAGATTTGAAATTTGATTTTTAGACTGTTTATCTTACAGTATATATACATCAGTCTTTGGAAGTTCAGCTTGCTTTGCATGAAACATGTTGCAATCCTCTTCTGAATTCCAGTCTGCAACCTTAGTGCTGCGTTTATGACATTTTTTGAGCTGATGGTTAGGTATTAGTGGTGCATGTATGCATGTTCTTCTAAATTGCATAGACTCATGGGATAGAAGGTGGCTTGGCAGTAAGTGCAGCTTTAGTTAGTAATAGGAAGTGGAGGACACATGATGTTAATTGCACTGCTTATTCGTTCACATTGGTTTAGAGACCTCTGGTTGCCTCTACTAACCATAGTTCTCCCTTGTATCTGACTGTCTTTTACAGCTCCCAAAATCTCGGCTGTTGTGAGCATTTTCTTTTTTCTAGGTAAGGTTGGAATTGTATCTAGTGTGAAGACTGCTGGAGGGGATGACCTTGGCTAATGGTAGGTGCAGGCATTAATGACAAGCTACATGAAGAGCCTAGTAAACTTGCCAGTTCCCAGAAGAAACATTGTCGCCAGGGCAACTGAAATGATATGTATGACATGGGAGATAAGGGACATGCTTGCCAGGATGCGTGATCTCAGGGCTGGCTTTTCAGATTTTACCCTGTGGAAAGCATGGCTAAATGCTTCCTGCCTCATATTTATAAAGTTACTAGTTCCAGAGACCTTTGTATGTGCTTCTTGGGATGTATTGAGCGTATTTCCCCATGAAAAAGACATATGTTGCTCTTCTACAATGTGCTCCCATACTTTGTGGCTTAACGCCAAACCTGAGCTCCACTGGAAAACTTTTATCTTTCGAGTATCCTTGTCTGCACTGGCTCTTGGGAGCCTTCCTCTGGAAAGAAAAGCGTAAAGAGGCGCAAGGGTCCACTTGGACTTCAGACTAATGAGAAACGGTGTCCAGCTACATTAGCAAATTATAGATGAAGTAGAGTGCCAGGTATTTTGTCAAATTGGAGGGAAGGACGGACAGACGGAGGAGCTGACAGTGATTTGTGGCAGAGCGCTTGCAGGCGGTGCGTTCCTTACCCCCTCGCAAGGCGGTCCCACTGCCCGGTACAGAAGCGGCGCCGCCCCGCCCGTGGTGCGGGGGGGTGGCGGCCGGGCCACGGGCGGGCTGGGTCCCGCCGCCGCCGCGCCATGTGACAGCCCGGCGGGGATAATAAGCGGCAGCGATGAGCCGCGCTGGGCTTCTCCGGAGGGTCAGCCGCAGGGACGTACAGCAGCAGTAGCAGGGAGAGAAGGGGCAGGAGAGAGAGGGGAGGAAGGTCACCACAGGTCAGCACCTACCTGAGAGTTTCAGCTTCTGCTCTCAACAGCTCATCAGTATTCACTGCCTGTCACCTTGGAAAAAGAAAAAAAGAAAGAAAAAGACGCTGCTACTTACAACCCATCAGCAAGTAAACTAAACTTGAAACATAGTAGAAGCCACAGCAGCTGAAGCTGATCCCCAGGTAGCATGAATAGCATGAACCAGATAGATACAAACATGCAGTACACCTACAACTATGAAGAAGATGAGTACATGACCCAAGAAGAAGAATGGGACAGGGACCTGCTCCTGGACCCAGCATGGGAGAAACAGCAAAGGAAGGTCTGGAAGTAATATGTGTTTGTGTATGTGCATCTGTGGGGAACGGTGTCCTTTCTTACTGCCATGCTGCATCTGGAATTGCCAGGGCTGTGCAGTAAGGGCTAGTTTTTTAAGAGAATATATTTTACACTGTATAAAGTATGTGTATGATGTATATTAGCTATGCCATATATTGAGGATAAAGTATTCACTTTTTGAATTCTTAAATGAAACCCATGTAAGGTGAAACTAATTGATGAGAGTCAGGAGTTTCTTTTTATATTGCACTGGAAGTATTCTGTCAGTACCTCTAAGTTTATATATTGGTATTTCAGTAATTTTCAACTTTAATTCCTGGGTCTTCCTTTCAGAAAACAAACTCTGAAATGATGTCTGTGCCTGCTTGCTTTTCAAAAGCAGTAAATTGCAATTATAAACAAGGACATGAAGAAAATGGCTCACAACTGGTGTGCTAAAATTTTTGCAGTATTCCTGAGAACACACTGAGAAATCGCTTTTGAAATTGTGATCTTGCAAGTCAGTTTTATTAGAATTTGCTCTTAATTCTGACTGAATGGTCTGACAAGGAAAATACTGCCTAGAAATATATCCAGGCTAGAACTGAAAAACTGTATTTCATTATTAGGCTCCTACATGCCAATTCACTGTCTGGGAAGAAACAGGTCTGTAAACTTCTTGCGATATACCATTGCAGAAGAAATGCTTCTTACCCTTTAGGTGTAAGAAAACTATTGCACAAGCAAGTACTGCCCATGCTCTTTTTCTGAACACAGGCAGAGATTGTATCCCGTCAGCAGTTTTGTCAGTGGTTTGGTACTTTAGTAATATTTGCAGTATCTAATTTCAGAACACTGAGTTTTAAGCAGCATACAGAAAAGAGAAATGTTGTACAGGATTTGTTACTTCCTGATGTAAAAGGTGATGCTGAAGGCACAGCTCACAGATCTGGGATTAAAAGGTTATCTGCTGGTTACAAGAATGAAAAAAATAAAGAAGGGGACTCAGAGAAACGATACTCTGGGCAAGAAGGTTGAATATACTTTTTGCAAGCAGCTCACTTAGTAGAAGTTGCCAACTTATACTGGTGACAGTCTGGCCCACTGTTACCATCACAGCTTTTATAAAAGCAATACTATAAAAGTATAGCTATAAAAGTAAGAGCTGTTAGAATTGTTGGAGCCACTGTGCTTGCTTTCCATTAAGATTGGTAGAGCCAGTATTTTCCTCTCAGTTTTTACTTATAGCCTTCTTTCTTTCTGAGTTTTAGGTGTTCTTATTCATTTTCTTGCATTTACACTTGTTAGGATCCTCCTGTACAAGTATAGTGAGAGAAACTGTGGGGGAGGTTGAAGTTCACGTTTGTTGATCTACCACCTGCTGCAGCTCCTAAGCAGTTATTAAGCTGTAGTCATCAACACATTTGTTTTAATTTAGATAGTGTACTATTCTTTTATTTTTTATAGTGAAAATGGAAATTATCTTGGTGCTTCAGTGCTTTAGTGATTTGAAACTGCTCAGCCAAAACAAGTCTTGATTGCATGCGATTAGGATTCAATTGTCCAGCATTTCAGATAATTCTGTTTTCAAAATAAAGAAATGATGCACTGGTTACTAGATAGCACTAAGGTGCGGTTTTCCTACGATGCAGATAAATAATAAGAAATAAAGCTAATTTGGATTCTCTTTACAGTAAGTATCTTGACTCTTACAGAAGAGCAGAGAGCAGTTTGTATAAGCCCCCACAGCAAATGTTTTGTTTCCATTCCTCCAAACAGACAATGACTTTTCAGAAAGTCAGGTTCCTACATTGATAAATTAAACCAAACTTTGCTTTACTTCCACAGAGTAGGAAGAGTGCAGCTTTGCTTCTTTATGCTGGCTTAGTTTTAATATAAGGTGGTACCACTTCCAACTAAAATTCGTGAGAGGGATCCTCATTCCTTGTCCTGGAAAGGAGCCTAAATTTATTATTACATGAAAAATAGGTACTTTTGTGATAAAGGGCCTGCTAAACTTTATAAAATTTCAAGGCTTCTATATTTTTTTCTAAGTGGTGCTAAAATTGTTGCAGCAAGTGCTTTCTTTATTTCCTTATTTATGAGGAGAAGGTTGCAGATACATGGGCACAGATCTTTGCTCTAACTGGGAATACAATATTGAAAAGTGATCTCAGTGGAGCCCTGGCAGTTGGCAGCATGTATTTTCTATTAGATAGTCTTGGAACAAACCAAAAATAAATGCCATTGTTTCTATTGTGGGCTGCCCTCTCCAGACTTGCCATTTCAGTGATATGCCTGGTATGAGATCTGTCAACAGATGCTGGTAACACATGATGACGTCCATAGGATTACAATGGACGTGACGCCTAATTATAACCATGGTTCATAGAGTATTATGGTCTGCTGTAATCCAGGCTCCTTGGTGGTTGAAGATGTCAGATTAAATATGAAGTACACTATAGGAAAGGAGGCTGAGTTGTACCTTAGCTCTGTCTCCCTGAATGTGAACAGCAATTTAAATGCTTTAGTTGGACTTACTTTTAGCCTGTGTCAAATCCAGAAATCAAGAAAATACAAGGATTCAATCATTTGTTGCATTAGGCAGCATTGGTGAAAACTTAAACAGGTTCATATGGTTGGAAGTGTCAGGCAGCAACTTTAAAGACAGACTAAATGACAAAAAAAAAGTGCCATATTTTGGATGGGCATGCTGTCTTCAGTAGGGAATAATTAGAGAACTAATTACAGCCTTGGCGACTTCTAAACATGTAGATGGGAAGCATGAGATTGGAAACTTCTGAAATCTACTTGACCCAGCACACTTCCACTGGCCACGTGTGCTTAAACAGCAGTTGGAAGGTCTGTGGAAGTGGTCCCTTGTTCCTTCAGCACTACATGGAAATATAAAAGTATATAGGAAACCAAAAAGTCTGGCCAGAGGGGGTGGGGATTCTCTTGTTCACTCTGCTCTGTAACCTTAGGCAAGGTCAGCTCACCTCAGGCCTTGGTTTTCCCACTGTTAAAAAGATGACAGCAGTGATAATTGTAACAACCGATAGAAGTGATTGGTTCTATGGGATGTCAGACTAGTGATTAGCGGTCTTTCAGTCCCTACCCTGATGGACTGGAGTGGAAGTAAAAATCATGCTAGCTCATAGTAGAAGACTTAAAATGTCATTTCTTTTCTCTTGATGATAAATTTATTTCTTAAACTTCCAAAAAATTTCAACAGATTCCACAAACCTTTTAATTTTCACTAAGCCTGTGTCTTAATGTAACTGAAAGGAACATAGGAAAATGCAATGTCCCTTAGCTTAGGAAACCAAGTACAACAATGCTACTCAAAATGCAAACATACTATACTGTTTGCAACATGTTTGAACTGTCAACCGTGCTTAGTGAGCTGTGTGTTAAATGGTGCTCTTTCTTATTTGTAACTTTTGCTATAAATACTTTATTTTAGGAGTGTGGGGGTTTTGAGCTTTAATGTGAAATGTGGTTTGTTAGTTTTTCAAGGAAGTCTTCAACCTTCAGGATAAAGATCTGAAGCTTGTGATTTCTTCTTCAGGGCAGTTGTATTGTAAAGCAGTCAACTGGCTCCACGTATTTCATGTGGGTCTTCTTCACTCATTCTGACATGTCTATGACATTTCTGCATTAGCACATGTAATGAAATAAACAGAAACATACTTCTTGCCTTGCTGATACTATTGTGGATGAATGATCTTATTTTAGCTTGCTTTATGGCCCTGATACCACTGCTTTGTTAATGCAGAATGGGTTTTAATGTAGGTCAGTGCAATTTCTGACCATTTTGATGGGGTTTTACGATGATATAGAACAAGCAACCAGACTCAGAATATTTATTTATCTTCATATTGCACTTTGTGAATGCAAATATTCTTGATGACACTGAATGCTGTGCATGAGTGAGGACTTTGGAAAAGTTTTTTTGGGAAAGGAGCTGTGATTTTTCAGTCTTCAGCAGTACATAGCAGATTACATTTTCAGTGTGACCTATAAGGATTTATCTGTATTACCTCCTTTGGCTGGTAACACAACTCCTGTTGTCGTTGCAAATAAGTGAAAAAAAAAAAAAAAAGGCATTTGGAAGTTACATGCATGGCAAATTCTTTGGAACCTACCAGGACTATGAATTATGGATAACATCCTTCTTTTTCTGGTGTTGCTGCAACTTCTAAGTTCAGCAGATTCGAGAGGTTCATTGCGGTCTGACAGAAAAGTTGACCTTGTGTTCGATCTGACTTCAGTGTCTATAAATAGAGGTACAGTCAGTGTCCTGGGTTCACTCTGAAGCTTGTGTGGTCCTCTATGGGTGGAATCTAAACTGATTTCTTATCAGAAACCTTTTCCTGGAAGAAGTCTACTGGTGAATGAAAAGACAGATGAAGTAGTGGAAAGCTTTATGCTTCAACCAGGAGGAGAAGGAGAGAAATAACCAAGCCTGAATGAATGAAAAAGAAATATAAAGCAGAAAAATGTTGGCAGGAGAGGCTGGGTGCTACTAGCAAAATTCAGTACTGTAGAACCACTCCTCATGGATTTACAGGCTCTGAATTGAGATCATTGTCATGGAGAAAGTGCAGGTCTAACGGTAAAATAGAAACAGAGGTAGTAAACGGAGAGTATGAGGTGGTTCCAGCTAGAGACCCCTCTTCCTGTCCTAGTACCCATACCGTATTGAAGCATGGAAGGGTCACAAGAAAGCTCAGGGGGTGCAATGAAAGCTGAATAGATTGGAACTTAAAATTTCTATTTTCACAATTTATGTGGAAGTCCAGTGTTGTGGAGTATGTGAATGGTGGAAACCCCTTGTAAACCTGAGGGTTCGACTAAACAATCTTTAAAAGTCCCTCCGACCCAAACCATTCTGTGATTCTTTGAGAATACAGCAATATCTACAGTGTGTCCAGGGCATTCCAGCATAGGTCTTGCCCTTTTACAGAGATTATCTAAAATTAATCAATGTTGGGGGTTTGGGTGTGGTTTTGAGGAGAGGCAGTGTTTGGGTTAAGTTCCCATAGCACACAGAGAAACCATCCAACTCTAGGGCTTTAATGGGGTGAGACTTTTTACCCATGTGGAACATCAGTGGGATTGTTGAGAAGGCACAGAGATTCATCTCAGCAGTGAATGTAGGAGGTGTAAGGGAGGCAAAAGGTACACCAGTTGGATATTTTTTATAAAGGTGGTGGTCCTGGGTTGAGTATATTTAGAACTAATTTCAGGAGGGGATTTAATTTGTTAGGAGGAAAACCCTCCAGAGTCAAAAGCAGAATGATAGTCAGTGGGAAAATCATGTGCTGTACTGAGACCTACATGGCAGTTCTTTGCCTCCCTTCCCCTTTATGCACCAAATTAGGATGACATAAATACCTTGGGAATTGTATAGCCTGAAATGCAGGATCTATAGAACAATGTCTTGCCAAATGATACATACCACTATAGATGCTGGTGTGCCTTTTGGTAACATGAAGGTTCAGCAGTCTCAGGCCAGATGCTTCTCCTCCAGGTGCATCAAGAATTTTCAAACAGTGGATGCCAAAACATCCACTAGCATTAAGAATACACATGTGAAACATACAAATCTCCATACAAATCCTGGGTACTCTTCAAGTGACCTTCTCAGTGGTAGATGACCCCATATAGGGTCTGACTCAGAACTTGGTAGTCAATGGTCGAACTCCAGGGGTTTTTTTCTGCCACATCATATCTTGATTTTTCAGCAAATACTGCAGATGTCCTAAACATTAGACACTGATACAATAGAAGGGCATGAAGTTGCAGTTTCTCTCAACCTAGGAAGAGTTGCCATGAGGGTAGAGGGACTCTGTATAGAAATATGGGATGTGTTTATGGCTTGTTCTGTACAATTGGCCTCTTAGAGATTAGTGCTTTTTAAAATAGTAACATGTTAAATTCCTCTTGCTGACGTTACTTGCATGGAATGCTGCTTGAGAGGAGCATGCTGAAAAGATAGTGGAACGATCGTATTTTGTCAGTGTGCTTCATATTCTGTCTTGGAAGCTGTCAATAAGGTGTGCAGCTAAAGAGGGCCCTAAATACTGTGGTGCTGGTGTATGAAGGAAAATTAAAGAAAGCTATTACGAAATTCAGTTAACAAGAAATGTTAATGAAGGTAGTTTTTCTTTTGAATGGGAAGGTTTTCTTTATACTAAGTGTGAGAAATCAATATGTTACTCAATATTATATTTTTTGCTTAAACTCAGATGGCCCTCTGAAGGCTGACCCATTCCAGGCTCTGTGTGCTTTTGTTAATGTCATCAAATGGGTAATTCCTACAGTCCCAATGCAGCTGCTAATTGCTGATCACCCCCAAATATCTGCCAGCAACAGAACTGGATGGTTATGAAAAGAAGAAAGAACCATTTTATAATGGGAAACAAAGACTACCTCCTGCCTGCACTCACACTACACACCATAGCTTCCCTTGAAATTCATATAGAAAAATGTCTGCAGATACACTGATCCAATTAGTAAGACAATAAGGACTGGAAGAAAGTATGAGTCTAAGTGGGTTTCCATAAGCTGCAACCAAGGTGCTTAAGAGCTAGAGAAAAGCTGTGTGTTAAGCAGTGGACTTTGCTATAATCTCTTTAGGGTAGGAGGTCTGCATCTTGCTGTGGATCTGTGTTTGGGTCACTGGAGAGCTGGAGAGGCATGGGAGGTGTTTGCTTGGAGGAGCACTGAGAGTCTTCAGCTCTGAGACTGCAGAAACCAAGGAATCCATGCTTATACAGTTTGTAGCCCTGTGGAAGTAAAACAGAGCTGCTGTGTATTTCGTAAACTAATGAATCGTAGTAAGAAAATACCATGATTACATCATCAATTTCCAAATTAAACTAAGACAGCTCTGCAAGCTGAATTTTGCTCTTTGCCAGTGGGGTAACACAGTTCAAAATCTTCCACCAAACCCCTTCCATCCTCTTACAACCAAGACAGAAGTGGTTTCATCATTATAATGGGAAAATTGGATACCAGATGCCTAATATAAATTTAATAGTTGTTAATTCTGATCTCATTTAATGATGATTAGTTTGGATAGTAATTTCTGTATTGCACTGTACAGTTCTACTGAATTAATTTCACTGTGACTGAGCGTTAGGATTTTCTTCAGTTGTGAATGATGGAGGTTGAAGCTAGATGATCTTCAAGTCCCTTCCAACCCAAACTATTCTATGATTCTATGATAATGGTAGTATTTTAGAAGTTGTACTGTAGAGCCTGCTGACAGAAGAATGCACTGGATTTGTATCTGGACTGCAGAGGGACATGATGCAGGAAGAAATGTGTCAGTGAAATAGAATTAGGTGGAAATTTGTGCTGCTTAGCTTCGTTCCAAGTCAAAAGACATCCCTCCCACATGTTATTTTATATCCCTGCAAGCAAACAAATATAAAAGTGCTTACACAGCTGGCAAAGCTGAGTTGTTCTGGATAGCTTTACTGACAAGCATATTTTCTTCTGAGCTCTAATTGTCAGGATAAACAATATGTAAATGTGGTTGTATTCCTTTACTGTGAGCAGTGAAAAGTTGCTGACCCTGAACGTGTCTTTTATGGCTATGCATCCTTTACTCTCAGCTGATACCAGATGGAGAATGCATTCACATCAAGCACTCCATTTCCTCTTAAATTAAATTTCATTCCTAGTAGTTTAGGGTGAGTTTAAGTTCTTCAGTGTCTGAAAAACAACATTTCGCGAAATGCTGTGAAGAGAGTGTGTGACTTTTGTTCTTATAATTTCACTGGTTTTGTTGGTTTTAAATATGCCTCGTTGAGAGGCAATGTGTGAAGCTGATTGTAACTATAAAGGTGCTTATACAGTGTTCCTTTTCTACCTGATAAAATCAGGCAGGTATTTAAAGATAGAAATTACCTCTTTCCACATCATTTAACTAGCAAATGCAATGCTGTGATCACCCTCTGTGACTGTTTCTGTAGATATTCTGTAGTTGCTCTCTCTGCTGGCAGCACAAGTAACTCTTCAATACAGATCAAGATGGCATGGTCCTGGTAATCCTCAAACTACTGGTATGAAATGATTACAGGCCAGGTGTTACTGCTCTGCAGAAACAGAACATCTGCAGAGATATAGGCAGAAGACTTTGAAATGCAATGGTCATCTTTTAGGAAGTGTTCCACTTGAAACAGTAGCTGTGGAAATATGCTTGATTCTTTAGAAAGCCTGTTCAGAGGGAAGCAGAAGCTGATAGTTGTCTAGCTAATATTTAGTTGGTTTGTATACTTGTACCTCAACTTTATATGTGTGCTAACAGGTGAGAATGTATGAATTTCTGTCCTACGTGCAAGAATGGGCACTGCTGCTCCTGTGTCTGGTCCTGGATTTCCCTTTTTGAGTTGTAAGGAAATATCACTTTATGTCTTTGTCTCAAAAATAGTGGTTGTAATACATAAGTGCTGGCTTTGCAGATGAAAGAGCTAAGTGTTTACTGGACTTGGTATGGGTAAGATTTTCCCTTCAAATGCTTCCTCCCAACTATTCCTAACTGTCAGAATCCTTCAACTTGAAGTCTGATGCTTGTTTTTATTTCTCTTCAAAACCAGTGAGAAAATCAGTCCAGCCATCCATTATTTTGATAAATGGCAGAACCTAATTTAGAGCAGATGGCTTCTACTCTGAAGATCCCCCTAGAAAAGCCTTGCTCACCCCCACTACCATAGCAGGAATCTGTGGAAAGTGATTACCCTAGTCTAAAATTAGTATCTGTGATTATTCCTTAAGTGTCTAAGGAAACGCTCATATTTTTTATAGGTGTTGAACACCCAGGCATTTCCACTGACGTCAGGAGGAACTTCTGTCTATTTTGCACCTCTGAGAATCAGCCTGCTATTTTGGCACTCACAGAAAGGCCTCACATCTAGCATTAAGCAGTAGTTTTATTTAACTCCGTTTTATGTTCAGTCTTGGCACCAGTGTAGCTTTTCACTGCTGCACGACTTAAGACATTGCACTCTTTAGTATGAAGAAAATTGGTACCCAGCTGCATTAAATACAAATAAAAAAGGATACGTACTCTGGAGTGTTAGTTCCACCATGAGGTTTTTTTGACAAAGCAGCTGACCACCTTTGACTCTACTCCTGTCCATAGATTTCTAGTCCCTTTCATTCACTTCAGTACAATGACCTCCTGTATACAAGATCGTTGAAGAAATTTGAAGCAACCCTCACTGTTCTTACCAATTCGTAATGCAGTTTGCATTTCAACCCCACAAGCTGTGCATGTGCACATTATGTATAATGAACTTACCATCCATCTGACATTGATACCAAAAGACAAGCAAAACACCATACATGAGGCTGAAGTTGCTTTCCTTTTGTCTATAGCCTTTATTTCCATGACCAGGCACTGTCCCAGCATGGCTCCTGTTAAGAATAGTTATGCTATGAACAAAGAACTGTGTGTTTAATTGACAGAGCAGTTTGCTTATCACACTGTGCTGTCTAAAACACAGGTGTTTATGCTTTCAGCAGTTACAGCCATCCTTGTTTGTTTACCCATCTGTTTTTAGCTAAGTACTTGAGAACAGGTTACTTAGTTAAATTTCATATTTCTATATAATCAACCCATCCAAAGATCCGGAGGAATTATTTGCTTTTTATTTTGGTTTGTGGTTTATTTTGTTTGGGGTTTATTTATTTATTTATTTATTTATTTTTATAAAAGCTCACTAATTTAGGAAACTGAACCTCACTAAAAATTATTTAGGAACTCCAGATTTATTCTAAAAGTCTGCTGGTTTACAGGATATTTAAAATAGCTTAGGAAATATTACTGTGTAGCTCATGTCTCATTAAAAAAAAAATATAAATTAGAGTTAAAAAAAAGAATCAACCCAATATGTTTTAGCTGTATCTTGAACAGCAGAGGCTACCAATTCTTATAGAAACAGGTTTTTAAAACAAACATGAAACAAAAATTGATTTTTTTATCATTAGCTACAGTAATAAAGAAAATATCACAGATGGATTATATGCTTTGTGTACTGAGAAATATTGCATTGGGTAACCTGGCATATATATCACAGAGGAATTTTCTGTTGCATAATTGGGAGTTAACACATGAAGTTTTCCTTTCTCCGTAAGGCTCTCAGCTGAAACCTTAGTTTAGATTACAAGTAAAACTAGATTGGGTGATCTTCAAATGTACTAAATAGGAGAGAGCAAAGATGACAATTTCTGTGAAAATATTTGGACTATTGACATTCCTTTCCCATCATTTATTAATGTCTAGGACTTAAAGATATGTGTTGGTTTGTGTGGAATTGAAAAACTTTCAGAATCTGTTTTAGTTTTTTCAGTTAGAATACATGCTTTTCTGATTAGGGAAGTGTTTTGAAGAATGTTGATATATAGGACCATACTTTTATCTCACTCTGACTGTATTGACCGATTTACATTGGATTTACTTACTCACCTGGCAATGTAGTATATAATTACTGGATAAAGATAGCATGGTGAAGAAAATCAACAGAGAAAGCAAGGGAAAGACATTTGGAAATCCAGTCAACTAAATCCTGGATTAGCCTACTTTAATAAATCCCTCTATTTCCAGAGAGCATACCTTTAGTTCCTTCCATATTATAGTGTGTGAATATTTCTTTCATCTCATCCTAAATAGTACTTGGTTATTTAAATATGTATCTGCTGAAACAAAAATGTTAGCCAGCCCTGTCTGGATACAGGAGCACTGTAGAGCACAGCTGGTGGAAGAAGAACCTGAGACTGGAAAGGAGAATAGAAGATATGATCTCTTTATAAGAAAGCTCATTTGGCACTGATAGGGTAGTGGTAATGCATCTTCTTTGTTTAATATACTTGAGAGAAAGCCCCAGGCAGTATAAAGGGCATAGGCTCCACCTTTAAAGCACACATGCATTTTGTCCCTGTCAGATCCAATACAGTATGGGACATTTTGGCTTACCTATAGTTTGTTTTGAACTCTGCATGGGAAGAGACAAATATGACGAAGATTAGATTTGTTCCATAATAGCAAAGATGTGATCAATTGGAAAAGAATATAGATGAGAGATAAAAACCCATAAAAATAACTGGTCTCAAATCTTTTATCATTGTTGAAGCAGTTTCCTCCAAACCTGTTGGCATTTTCATTGTGAATCCTTTTTGGAAGATGCCTTCTAGTTTGTTGGTGCTCTTGTGAAGTAGAAATGCTGGGCATGGAAGGTAGTGCTCCAGAATTATCTCCTTTTGAGCCATGTAGCAATGAATGGGTTTCTTTTGACCTTATAATGGTTTGACTTTTTGCATATATTTTGATTCTGTGACATACTAAGTTTCTTTTTCTACTGTTTGTTTCTTAGTTTCTCAGTAGTTAGATCCAAAATATGTGCCTTGAATGTGGCTCTTTCTCTAACTAGTGCTTACAGTGAAAACTCCCAAATATCACTTTGCTCAGAAGCGAGTTGGAAAGCACCAGAATGCAAATAGGTCACTGTTCCATTGATTGAGTGTGCCTTCAAAAGTATCAGGAGTTGTTTTGATTTTGTTCACAAACTTGTAGAGAGCAGGGGAGAGAGGGTGCATAAAAGATGTGTATGCAACCATGCATCAGTACACTGGAGTTTCTAGCAGTACCTACAATTGCTCTGCAAGCTCACTGCTTAGGTCCCTAGTTTCCTACCTGATTGGCTGGGGAGAGGTAACTTTTGGGCAGCACTTTGAAATATGAATATTTCTATATAAATGCAAAGATGCAGGCTTTGTTGCATGGGTGACAGAGTCCATTAAAGGTTTTACAAAAATATGTGCAATATTTCTTTGCTGCACTCAAATTTGTGCATTGGCAAATCCGTACGACTGGGTATGAACTGCCTTATCTGTAGATATGCACTGTAAAGTTTTGTGGTGTAAAGTCATCAGGAATGCTGTGTAAGGTGTTAGTTGCTATAGCCATACTTCATATAGCAATACTTCATGTTGCAGTATTAGAATTATTTGGTTTTCTAGTGTAAATTCAAGGTCTGCAAAGTGCAGTGTATTAGAACAGAGACTACGTATGTATGCTAATGTGCTCTAAAGTTAGGTTACCCCATTAGAGGAAAATACTGTTGTGCCATGCAAATAGTTGGCAGTCCTCAGAGGTTCTGGGTGCTGTACACTCACAGCCAGCTGTATGGGAGTACTGTGGTACAGTCTTTGTGGGCAATGCTGCTCTATTTCTTCAGATTTCAGTAGGAGACAGTTTGAAGGGCAAAATTTGGCAGTTGCATGTAAAAAAAAAACCCCAAATCTACCATGATCTGTTTATTGTTAAATTATTAAATGCTAGAAACAGTATGGCCTATTGAAAGATGTCAGAATGTTCATACACTTTTCCTTCAAGGGAAATACAAAATAAACATCTAAAACCAAAAGAAAACAAGATCCTTGACCGAAAATAGATTATTCAAAGCTTCACACTTGAATTGTTCTATCGGTCCCTTTTTTGTTTGGTTTTGGTTTTAAAGCTTTAGTCTGATTTAAGAGCAGTATTCTGAATATGCTTCATTCACAGTTACTTTTTTCAACATTTGTTTTTTGAGGCTTGTGAAATGAGTTTTTTCACTTGCTGCAGCATTTTAAATTTGTGAAACGTACATCAGACTGTAAAATACGGCACAACCAAATTGAGAGATGAACAGCGCCCTCCTGATTCTGCATTTAGAACTCTTAGTCCATGGGGCATATTTGCATTTCACTTCTACTGTGGGGTGAAGTTTTTGGGCAGATGTGTGGAGAAGTTTTACTACTTGAAAGAAGTTGTACAAAAAAGCAAGAACTCAAATGCTGAGTCTTTACTCATTGTCTGTCTTTTCACTCTCATTAGAGAAAGCAATCTAATATGAGGGCTATTATAACTCAGAAATTTTTTTGTGATTTGAGAACTTTGTGTTTCCTTCATAGATTATACCATGTATTTACCATTCTGTAGTGCTAATCTTGTATGTTGAGAGTTTTAATACGTTGAATAATGGTATGTAATCTGATAGAGGTATTAGTTCTAGTATGACAAGATATTAAGATACCTGGTTTTTTACATAAAGGCAAAGAAAATAAAGTCATCAGAAAGGTGGTGTATAACTGTAAATGATGTCATACATATTGTTATTGAAGATGAAGAGATAAGATCATTGCAAGCAGCACTGGATTACTCCCTGTTACTCCAGGGCTGCTGTAACACAGCCAGACATTCTCATTTAAACAAAGGGTTCACAAAGAGTATTATCTGTAAGCTGTGACCATATTTCCTCAAGGATTCAAGCATATGATGTGAATGGACAAACACTATGGCAAAAATAGTCATTCACGTCCAAGAAAAAGTTGACTTGTAAACCCCCTGACTTTCATCTCTGCTTTGCAAGGTGGTGACAATATTCATTAAAAGTATCAGTATTGCAAAGCCTTTCGAGTGGAATATTCTAATAACTCCTACCCCCCAACTCATGAGAAAAGATAACCTTGTACTGAAGGTGGACTTTTAATTTATTGGTTGGGAATGCATGGCTGGGGGAACCTTTCACTTTTAGGTCAGTGTTTTGAACCCAGGCCAGGTGAATAAGTGACAAGGTTGCTAACACACGCAGACTGTTTGGTAATGTCTATGAGGTGAGTTGTACTCTCAGTTTAGCTCTCCGGGGCACAGGTGTCCCCATCATTTAAACCACCAGAAATGGCAGCTTCACTGGAGGTGCCCAAAACTGACCTTATTAGTGGGAGGTAGCAACAGTGACTTTTCAGCCTAGAGGTGAAAGCTAAAACAATTTCTGTATGTGAAAATGCTTTCTCAGATTGCATCTCTGGGGTTATTCACAGACATGGCTCTTCTATAACAGTTCACTGAGCGACTTCTTTCTCCATACTTAAGTGGCTGGCACATTTCATAATTCACTAAGAGTTTAAGGAGGAAAAGATAAGTAGCAAGAACTAGATTTACAGTAATGAGTAACTGGTTCGTGCTAAACACCTAGCTTTGACTTTTAAATGTAGAAATAACTTTGGCTGACTGAGAACAAATGTTGTATATGTTGGTAATCATTGTGTTATTTTCCATATGTCCACAGTTAAGTTCTGTTTCTGATTAAAGTTCTTTAATGACAAGGCATTTATAGTTTTGTCAACTTTCTTGCTACTAGGTCTTTTTTGGGCTTTTTAGGAGTAGTATTTGAGCACCTCAAAAGAGATGGTGAATTTTCCCCTACAATTGTTCTGTGGAATATGAAGGGTTTATTATTCTCATTATCCTTGAATACTGAAATGGGACACTTAAAAATACTCAGATATGGCTGACCTCTGCTCCCATTAACCTTAGAGTCCCATATGAACAATCATGGGTCATAAAATACTGTGCATTTAGGACAAAAACATTTTTAAAATTCAAGTCTTAAATTACTTAAAGGCTGTCACAAAAGCTGGGGAGAAAATACAAGTGTCAGGATCTCTTCTCCAGGATCATAAGACACACCTTGGGAAATGTTATCTACCTATAGAACAGATCATTGAATCCACTTTCATTTTCATCCTTCATTTTAGTTTGGTTTGTTTAACTTTCCATGAACACGCTGCTGCCTGTTGATTTTGAATCTTCTTTTTTTATTATTATTCTCTGTGTTCGCCCCTCTACTTTCTGTTTCTCCCATGTCCATGACAAATTTCCTTCAAGATTATATTTTTTTTTGTGAAGGGACATTAGAGGTCATATGAAAGTAGGAGATGGAATTGGGGATCACCATACAAAGAACACGCTGACAGAAGCAAAATCTAGAGCTATCTGTTGCATTCCAAGTTCTTGGATTCCTAAAAGGGAGGTGCTTTCTGCTGCTGAATGACTTCTTATTTTGTAGTCTTTGAATAACATATATAACTAAGTTTTAGGGCTTCTCAGCCACAAATCTGTAAGGAGTCTTCTCGCCTATTCTCCCTTTTCAGGACTGCAGTGTAGATGCCAATTAGGATGGGAATCTTCCATGAATATCATAGAAAGTATGGCTGGAAAAGAATTTAGTCCTACTCTTGGGCAAAAGCAAGTATGATCATGATGTTCCTGACATGTTTATCCAACTTGTTCTTGATGATGTCCAAGAAGAAGGATTCACATTTACCCAGCCAGTCTCTTCCAGTACTTCGATGCTTCTAGAGTTAAAAGTTAATCTCAATCTTCCTCATTGTTTTTTAAGATCATCACTATCTATCTATCTATCTATCTATCTATCTATCTATCTATCTATCGCTCTATCTTCAGTGAACACAGAAAACCAGTGTATTCTTTTCTTTGCTGTGACTTCTTAAATGTATGAGACAAGTATTATTACTCTCTTTTCAAACTCCTCATGATTAAATCCATGCAATAGTTCTGTTATTCATAGATGAAGTTTTCTAGAATTTTATTCTTTTCATGGCTGTTTTATGTCTTCGCTCCAGCTGGTCCATGTTCTTCCTGAATTTCATGCCCCAAAGCGGGGGCAGTATTACAGCTGATCTCTTTCCAGGATTGAGATTAGAAAAAAATACTTCAGATGTTGCTACATCATTCTTCGATTTAGGCATTCCAACATTGTATTTGCCTTTTACAGCAGCACAACATTTTTTTAATCAGGTTAGGTTGTGATCTGCTGTTACTCCTAGATCCTCTTCAGTGCTACTGCCCTGCCAGCAGTTCTCCATCCTGTGTTTTTGCACTTACTTATCAGTGGAGGAGGGCAGCATTTCAGACTTGTTGCTAATCTGAATCCAGCTTTCTTCAAGTAGTTTCACTGATTTGCCAAGATCAGTTTGAATTGTAGCTCTGTCATGAAACATGCTCACAGACCCATCATTTTGCTGTCATATTCAAATGTTATAAACACACACTCTATTCTGTCATCTAAATGAGTAAGTAAAGTGTACTATAGGAAATGCTTCAGGGCAGCTTTCTACAGAAGTATACTTAATAAGCCGTTCTACTTAATAGTGAGCCATTACCTACCATTAGTAGGAATAAACACAGACTTGCTAAGCATTCCTTTCTCTCCCCTGCCCCCTCATATGGTTTTGTGTTTAGTTTTGCTTTTAGATAAATAGCTCTCTGCTTTTGCAACCAGTTTAGCTATGTGATGTAAAAGAGATCTGCTTCTGTAGAGTCCTGCTGGGGGGAACCTTTAAAATGCTCTAGCTTAACTGGTGGAAATAGGAAAAACAGCTAGATAGGCAAAATCGTGAGGAGAGGGCATGCACGTACCAAAATGCTGGCTTAGAAAGGTAACACAACATATATTTTTTTTTGCTTGTCCTTGGAAGTTTAATTTTTCAAATATAAGATTGGAATCTGCAAAAGTTGAAGTTATATTGTGAAAATAAGAACAGGTAAAGATGTCTTGCAAGTTTTTGTAGTGCGAGATAAAAGCATGCCTATGCTTTTACTAAAGATTTTAATAGGGTTCTTGCCTCTTTGTTTCTGTGTTGTTTTCCTGAGGAGGGTTCTCTTATCTGAGTGGTTCTTGAAATTCCAAAAATGAAAAGTAGATTTAGATCAGAATTGTACCTCAGATACTGAACACTTTTTAGCTTCAAATAGAATTTTAAACATTGCATGTGCTTTTATTTCTAAACTATCAATGTTTCTGAGTGAAATGCATTTAAAATAGACAGAATTATTTTAAACTGATCAAAACACTAAAGTGGACAGCCCTGTGGTGCTGCATGTGTTTTGAGAAGTTGCACATGCAGAACTTTCAGATATTGGTGTCATCAATAGTAATGAAAGAAGAAGAGGAATAGACCTGTTGTAGCATTATACGGATGGTCTATGTATGTCTGAGTTGTCTGAAGACTTACCTAAATTTTTGTGCTTAGTCTGACACTTCTCTTTCACACATAAAGATGAGCTTCTGTGCTGAAAACTTCCCTATGTTTCCAGCTATCTTAGGTGATTCAATGAAGATATTATGTGTCTACTCCTAATAAATCTTGCAATATTTTAACTGGTTTAGTCCCTCCAAAAACCTTGTGAAACCTCTTATCTTCCTTCTTTTCCTTCCTGTCCTTCCTTTAAGAAAAAACCACTGAGGTGAGCACAGTGCAGGCAGTGACCATGCTGAATTTCCAATGCATCTTGCTGCCCCCTGAATTTTCTTCCATTTTAGACCAATGGGACAAAGTAACCTTTCTTCTTGTCTCTTCTGAAAATAAGAGCAACACTCACTTTGTAACAAAAGGCTCAGTAATCTTCTTGACATTTGCCAGGGTTCAGCCTTGCCAAATTATTCTTGAAGGGATATTTACACGCTCTGTTTTTTTAGTTAATAGTGAGCAGTGTTAAACAGACGTGCAATCATTCAGTGCTGGGAGGGGGTTGCATGTTTTTCAGGAAACCCTAGACTCTCATAGGATTAGGCCACCTGCTTTGTAAGTGCTGAGGTCTCCCCATGCTTTTCTATGCAAGCATATTGCAGAGTGCTACCAAGACATGTGCAGTGTACTGTGTGATTAATACATCCCTTTGACAATGTCTGCTGTGAATGATAAAATTAAGGAAGTATGACCAGCAGATCAAGGGAGGTGATTGTTCCCCTTTACTCCACTCTTGCAAGATCCCACCTGGAGAACTGCATTCAATTCTGGGGCCCCCAGTATAAGAAGAATGTGGACCTTTTGGAGCAGGTCAGCAGGAGGTCCACAGAGATGATCAGAAGGCTGGAGCACCCCTCCTGTGGAAATAGGCTGAGAGAGTTGGGCATGGTCAGCCTGGAAAAGAGAAGGTTCCTGGGAGACCTTAGAGCAGCTTCCAGTGCTTAAAGGGGCCTACAAGAAATCTGCAGAGGGGCTTTTTACAAGTGCCTGTAGTGATAGGACAAGGGGGAATGGTTTTGAACTGAAAGAGGGTAGATTTAGATTAGACATAAGGAAGAAATTTTTCACTATGAGTGTGGTAAGGCCCTGGCCCAGGTTGTC